>OX155903.1:33145660-33414660 GCA_944588485.1 Phosphuga atrata | reverse complement strand
TCTAGTCTTGTCTGTCTAGTCTTGTCTGTCTAGTCTTGTCTGTCTAGTCTTGTCTGTCTAGTCTTGTCTGTCTAGTCTTGCCTGTCTAGTCTTGTCTGACTAGTCTTGTCTGTCTAGTCTTATCTGTCTAGTCTTATCTGTCTAGTCTTGTTTGTCTAGTCCTGCCTGTCTAGTCCTGTCTGTCTAGTCTTGTCTGACTAGTCTAGTCTGTCTAGTCTTGTCTGTTTAGTCTTGTCTGCCTAATCTTGTCTGTCTAGTCTTATCTGTCTAGTCTTGTCTGTCTATTCTTATCTGTCTAGTCTTGTCTGTCTAGTCTTCTCTGTCTAGTCTTGTCTGTCTAGTCTTGTCTGTCTAGTCTTATCTGTCTAGTCTTGTCTGTCTAGTCTTGTCTGTCTAGTCTTGTCTGTCTAGTCTTGTCTGTCTAGTCTTGTCTGTCTAGTCTTGTCTGTCTAGTCTTGTCTGTCTAGTCTTATCTGTCCAGTCTTGTCTGCCTAGTCTTGTCTGTCTGGTCTTGTCTATCTAGTCTTGTTTGTCTAGTCCTGCCTGTCTAGTCCTGTCTGTCTAGTCTTGTCTGACTAGTCTTGTCTGTCTATTCTCATCTGTCTAGTCTTGTCTGTCTAGTCTTGTCTGTCTAGTCTTATCTGTCTAGTCTTGTCTGTCTATTCTCATCTGTCTAGTCTTGTCTGTTTAGTCTTGTCTGTCTAATCTTGTCTGTCTAGTCTTATCTGTCTAGTCTTGTCTGTCAATTCTTATCTGTCTAGTCTTGTCTGTCTAGTCTTCTCTGTCTAGTCTTGTCTGTCTAGTCTTGTCTGTCTAGTCTTATCTGTCTAGTCTTGTCTGTCTAGTCTTCTCTGTCTAGTCTTGTCTGTCTAGTCTTGTCTGTCTAGTCTTATCTGTCTAGTCTTGTCTGTCTAGTCTTGTCTGTCTAGTCTTGTCTGTCTAGTCTTGTCTGTCTAGTCTTGTCTGTCTAGTCTTGTCTGTCTAGTCTTATCTGTCCAGTCTTGTCTGTCTAGTCTTGTCTGTCTAGTCTTGTCTGTCTAGTCTTGTCTGTCTAGTCTTGTCCGTCTAGTCTTGTATGTCTAGTCTTGTCTGTCTAGTCTTGTCTGTCTAGTCTTGTCTGTTTAGTCTGATCTGTCTAGTCTTTTCTGTCTAGTCTTATATGTCTAGTCTTGTCTGTCTAGTGTTGTCTGTCTAGTCTTGTCTTTCTAGTCTTGTCTGTCTAGTGTTGTCTGTCTAGTCTTGTCTGTCTAGTCTTATCTGTCTAGTCTTGTCTGTCTAGTCTTGTCTGTCTAGTCTTGTCTGTCTAGTCTTGTCTGTCTAGTCTTGTCTGTCTAGTCTTGTCTGTCTAGTCTTGTCTGTCTAGTCTTGTCTGTCTAGTCTTGTCTGTCTAGTCTTCTATGTCTAGTCTTGTCTGTCTAGTCTTGTCTGCCTAGTCCTGTCTGTCTAGTCTTGTCTGTCTATACTTGTCTGTCTATTTTTGTCTGTCTAGTCTTGTCTAGTCCTGTCTGTCTAGTCTTGTCTGTCGAGTTCTGTCTGTCTAGTTTTGTCTATCTAGTCTTGTCTGTCTAATCTTGTCTGTGTAGTCTTGTGTATCTAGTCTTATCTGTCTAGTCTTGTCCGTTTAGCCTTGTCTGTTGGTTCCCTGGAACGTCAAGAACAGAAATGCAAAAAAAAAATAATCGTGTGCTTCCACGAGGTTCTGTAATTGGTCCTATGACGTGAAACTAACTGGATGACGGATTTCTATTTAGTCCTGTATATCTGGTCGGGTCAAGATCACAAAATATTAGTTTAAGCTAGTGAAATTAAATTATGCAAATTTTGAGTATCAAGAGACAATTAGTTTCTTGTGGTCGCTAGTGTAAAGAGAATGTGTCTTAATTACACGATTTCCGTTTTCAATGAAAATTCAACACTCCCAAAACAACGGCGGAGTAAAAGTAAGAGGAACGTTACGTTGCTCCAAATCTGCGTTCGCCTTTCTAAGGGCCGGCAAATTCGAGAAACTTTTCTCGTGATTCAACGCACACGAAAACAGTCCTAAAACTTTGGATTCGTTGACCGTGACGCAATTAAACACAATAAACGGTAGGATATTTATTTTGCGAGAATTCACAAGAAATTTATTCGCGAGAATTTCAAAATTTAAATAGTTTATTAAGATAAACTTAACAAAAACGGAACACAGCCTCAATTTATAAATATATTCAGACTTTCCGAAGCTCTATAATATTATTAAGTCTTTTTAGGACTACTAAAACAAATCTCATGTGAAATTTGGCAGTTATTTATTAGATCTCAGTCCACTCTCGTAGCACTAAAAAAGAAACAGAAAAATAACTTTGTTTTTAAGATCATATTTCTATTAACTTAAGTAAATAGCCATCTGCAGACGCGTTTCAAGATTTATCTCTCATCAGTGCAGCTTTGATGTTGAATTATAATTTGACAAACACTTACGAAAACAAATCTCATATGTTTTGTCCAATAATATTATAGAGCTTCGGAAAGGTTGAATATATTTTTATATTCAGGCTTTGTTCCGTCTTTATTAAGTCTATATGATTATCTATAATATAGTATGGTTTTACCAATACTAGTTTATTAAGAGTTTCATTGCTTGTTGACTTTCTACAGCCGTTAATTGTTAAATCGGTAATATCTGTAATTTCTGTGTTAGATTGAAAGTTTTAAACGAAAATAGTCTCTTTTTCCGTTATCAAAACTAGATGGACTAGGCAGACATGACTAGATAGACTAGACAGGCAAGACTAGGAACAAGACTGGACACACAACTAAACTAGACAGACGAGGACTAACTTTAGAAGACTATTTCCTATTACTTCACATTCGCGCAACCTTCAATTGTCACTCACACAACCTCCTTTTAATTTCCACATACATTTTTTCTAAACTATAATTATGTTTTTAACATTCTAGTTCACTTGCAACTATACACTAAAATTATTATCTCGCAATAATTAATATATTCTCGTCAAATAAGGATTATTTAAAAGACTGATCTAGTTTTAAAGTCTTATCTGCCTTCTCTTCTCAGTCTAGTCTTATCTGTCTTGTCTGTCTAGTCTTGTCTGACTAATTTTGTCTGTCTAGTTGTCTCTATCAAATTTTGTTAATCTAGTCTTGTCTAAGTTTTCTAATCAATAAATTCATTTGGCAATTAAACAAACAAATTTCCAGATTCTTTAAATTCCACCTAAAAAAATATTTCACTTTCTTTCGTCTATAATACTCATTTTTCACCTCGCAAGAGAGAACGACAAAAAATATTTGCATTCCGATTTGAATTTCATGTAAAATAATAAATTGGAAAAGACGTTAAAAAAACATTTCTAAATCGGTGCGGAGTGAAAGAATTAATTGGACGGCGAACTATCGTACATTTGTGTGAATGTCTGCCGACTGGTCGCGACAAACGCACTCGAAAAAATCTTTGTTTGTTTATCTAAATCTAAAACATCTGTCCCAGAAATGTATCAATTATTTCTAAATTTCGAAATTTGCATAATTTCCAATGTGTTTTCAACGCCAAAACTATATCATCAAATTTTATAAACAATCATTATATATTTGTAAAATACATTATAGATTGAAATACCATTCAGGTCAAATTAGGAAATTCTCTAAGACTAGTCTTAACGTTTTAGTGTAGTCATCAATTAACTCTTGTCTGCCCATATTTAACTTTTGACTATTTCGTCCTAACTTACAAGACTAGACAGACAAGACTAAACACCCCTGGACATGATGGACTATCAACTGAGGCCATAAAAATAGCAGTATCCAGATTCCCACAACACACACTAAAAGTAATGAACAACATAATGATCGACGGAAACTTTCCAAACGTGTGGAATAGCGCAAAACTAGTACTGTTGAAGAAGGGGGACAAGTCAATGAAAGATCCCTAATCCTACAGGCCCATATGCTTCCTCGATACCGCTGGTAAGCTGCTGTAACATCTCCTGCTAGCCAGAATAAAGGTGGAACTCTAAAAAGGCTTTAATCTGTCAGAAACGCAGTTGGGTTCAGGGAAGGCAGGTCTACAGTTGATGCCATTATGAGAGCGTTGGAACTGGCAAAGGAAGCTACAGAAGGGACACGTAGGACTAGAAATATTGGCATTTTAATCACATTAGATGTGAAAAATGCGGATATCATGCAAGAAGTAACAATGACCCGACTAGGAAAATAGTGAGCATGCCAGAAAATAGTGAGCATGCCGATAGATCTATTCGGGCCTAATGAGGCCTTCCGAACTGTGGCAAGCCTCATTTGAATCTTGTGCTGTCCTAATTAGGAAAACCAGGAAAACTTCAAACAGGCAAATCTTTGGTCCTAACTCCCACCTAATGAGGCCTTCCGAACTGTTACCGAACTGTGGCAAGCCTCATTCGAACCTTATATGGATAACCAAAGTTTTGTCGAAGTTAGGCAAGCGACATTCGTTTGTTATTAGGAAAGTCTGTGGCATAGCCTAACTTAAATATATCTTTGGAATTGTAGAAATTTTGAGTTTCATTAAGCGCATGCGTCCACACACTTACTCCTTCCAAAAGACTATTTCCATACTTGACTAAGATATAGATTCAGTTACTAACTGTTCTTTAAAATATATTATAGTGCATAAAAAATTTCGTATATTTTAAGATTTCGGTACTTTTTAGCTGTGTTTTTATCTAAGCATGTTTCTTATTAACAATAAAAGTTATCGGAAGCGTGAACTTGCTCGTTTAAGAGTCCAAAGATTCCGAAATAACGCGCGAGGTGAATTATCTTGTGTACAAGAACGCAAACGTAATGTTGAACCTGTAATGTCTTGTGTTAATGACGGCGGGATATGTTGTAATGATATATTACCTACAAATAATATTGAACGTGCTACTGGTTCAAATTTAGTTCGTGGCCAAGAAAATGAAGTACAACATGACTAGTTAGAATTAGAAGAACATATTAGCAGAAGTAGCAGTATCGAAACTAATGATGACAATCAATCTCGAAATTTAACAAATAGCTCAGACTCGGAGACCGGGAGCGAATTAAATCATGTTATTGACAATTTAGATGCAATTGAAGAAATTCGGCAATGGGCATTGATATATCCTCTGATTCCCCACGCTCGATTAGAACAACTCTTAGATATTTTAAGATATCGATTTTATCCAGACTTACCAAAAACTGCTACGACTTTTTTAGGCACAAATTCAATCAAGTATAATATCGAAAATGTTGATGATAACGCCGAATTTGTATATTTTGGAATCCAAACAAATTAAAAAAACTGTTTAAATGATAAATTACATGAAATAAATTAGATCTAATTGCTCATTAATATTGATGGTCTACCATTATTTAAATCGAGTAGAAAACAATTTTGGCCCATTCTTTAGCAGGTGTTTAATAGCTCCAATCTTTATAAACCATTCAATTGCTATTTATTCTGGTAATTCCAAGCCAGTCAATGTTGAACGATATTTCGAGAAATTTATTAATGAAATAAATGAATTGTAAAATACAGGAATTACCGTAAACAATCGGCTCTTAAATGTTTCTATTAAGGCATTTGTATGCGATAGACCTGCACGATCATTTGTAAAATGTATGACAAATCATGGAGGATACTGCCTGTGAGACAAATGGAAAATTTGGACCGCATTAAGTTACAGTTGACGCATGCAAGTGTAGTTTCTGAACTGCTGTCTCAAAATGAAGTCAAATCCGAAATCCGAAGTGTGGTTTCCAAACCGCCACCTAAAGAGGAATCCGAATTTGGGCTAGACTAGGTTGGGATCGTCACATCCGAGTTTGGATTCCAAACTGCTGCCTAAAATGAAAACCGAACTCCAGAGTAGGTTGAGGTTATAGTTATAACATGCAACTGTGGCTTCCGAATGTGTTCCAAATGAGCCTTCCTAATTAGGAACGAAGGCGAACGTGCGTAACATATGTCATGACGGCCTAATGCGGTTCCATCATTTGGAACGAACACGGAGTTCGGCATGCCTCATTCGTTCCTAATAAAAAACGAACTGAATTTCCTAGTTGGGTGCAAGTGTGCCTTCCGCATGTGTTTCGAATGAGACTTCCTAATTAGAAAAGAAGGCAGACGTGCGTTATATATGTCATGGCGGCCTAATGCGGTTGCCTCATACGGAACGAACACTGAGTTCGGCATGCCTCATTCGTTCCTAATAAAAAACGAACTGAAATTCTTAGTCGGGGAGAGGCTTCCCCCCTATCTACTGAGGCTAGTGCACAGTTATCAGCAATGTTGAATACGAGGTGTACAGAGGTGTCCCACAGGGCCCAGCAATGGGACCTACCCTGTGGAACTGCCGCACGGTGCGGGAATCATTGGCTTCGCTGATGATCTTGCTCTGGTGGTGGCGGGGACAACCGCAAAAGATATAATGAGGCTTACAGGACAGTCTCTAGAGATGCTGTTCTTGTAGTCGCAGAAATAGCTAGAATAGAGTACATGATTGAGGAAAAGGGCAGAACTCTATTGGACCCGTGGTAGAAAAGACGTCAAAACAAACAAAGAGAGAAGGAAGCAGGATCGTGCAAAGCTCTACTATGAGTGGCAAAGGCACTGGAGCGCCGCAGAAAAGGTACAGTGAACCAAGCTGTTAATACCACAACTTGAACCATGGGTGACACGAACACACGGGGAGGTTAACTACTACCTCACCCAAGCGCTCACCGGCCACGGATGCTTCCGTGACTATCTGAATAGCATTGGCGGATGCTATTGTATGGAAGGGGGATGTAAGGAAATATTTAAACGCAAACATTATAATGTGAGACGCCACCATCCTGATGTTATGCGAGGAGCAGTCCCGGGATATGAGGGTTCCAGAGGGACCACTTGCTCAAGTTAACGAAATTGCTTGCTACGACCCCCCCCCCCCCCCCCCCTCCCCCTCCTAAAAAAAGACAAGACTAGACAGACAACACTAGACAGACAAGACTAGACAGACAAGTCTAGACAGACAAGACTAGACAGACAAGACTAGACAGACAAGACTAGACAGACAAGACTAGACAGACAAGACTAGACAGACAAGACTAGACAGACAAGACTAGACAGACAAGACTAGACAGACAAGACTAGACAGACAAGACTAGACAGACAAGACTAGACAGACAAGACTAGACAGACAAGACTAGACAGACAAGACTAGACAGACAAGACTAGACAGACAAGACTAGACAGACAAGACTAGACAGACAAGACTAGACAGACAAGACTAGACAGACAAGACTAGACAGACAAGACTAGACAGACAAGACTAGACAGACAAGACTAGACAGACAAGACTAGACAGACAAGACTAGACAGACAAGACTAGACAGACAAGACTAGACAGACAAGACTAGACAGACAAGACTAGACAGACAAGACTAGACAGACAAGACTAGACAGACAAGACTAGAGAGACAAGACTAGACAGACAAGACTAGACAGACAAGACTAGACAGACAAGACTAGACAGACAAGACTAGACAGACAAGACTAGACAGACAAGACTAGACAGACAAGACTAGACAGACAAGACTAGACAGACAAGACTAGACAGACAAGACTAGACAGACAAGACTAGACAGACAAGACTAGACAGACAAGACTAGACAGACAAGACTAGACAGACAAGACTAGACAGACAAGACTAGACAGACAAGACTAGACAGACAAGACTAGACAGACAAGACTAGACAGACAAGACTAGACAGACAAGACTAGACAGACAAGACTAGACAGACAAGACTAGACAGACAAGACTAGACAGACAAGACTAGACAGACAAGACTAGACAGACAAGACTAGACAGACAAGACTAGACAGACAAGACTAGACAGACAAGACTAGACAGACAAGACTAGACAGACAAGACTAGACAGACAAGACTAGACAGACAAGACTAGACAGACAAGACTAGACAGACAAGACTAGACAGACAAGACTAGACAGACAAGACTAGACAGACAAGACTAGACAGACAAGACTAGACAGACAAGACTAGACAGACAAGACTAGACAGACAAGACTAGACAGACAAGACTAGACAGACAAGACTAGACAGACAAGACTAGACAGACAAGACTAGACAGACAAGACTAGACAGACAAGACTAGACAGACAAGACTAGACAGACAAGACTAGACAGACAAGACTAGACAGACAAGACTAGACAGACAAGACTAGACAGACAAGACTAGACAGACAAGACTAGACAGACAAGACTAGACAGACAAGACTAGACAGACAAGACTAGACAGACAAGACAAGACAGACAAGACTAGACAGACAAGACTAGACAGACAAGACTAGACAGACAAGACTAGACAGACAAGACTAGACAGACAAGACTAGACAGACAAGACTAGACAGACAAGACTAGACAGACAAGACTAGACAGACAAGACTAGACAGACAAGACTAGACAGACAAGACTAGACAGACAAGACTAGACAGACAAGACTAGACAGACAAGACTAGACAGACAAGACCAGACAGACAAGACTAGACAGGCAAGACTCCACAGACAAGACTAGACAGACAAGACAGTCGCGAGTCAGCGTTCAGTGAGAGTGGACGTGCGAGTACCCAATCAGTTAATAAAGTTATAGTTTTTAAAGTGTCTATAGATTATAAAGTTATTGTTCAGAGTTTTGAAAGTTGTCTTTTTTAAAGTGTTAAAGTCCCATAAAAGTTGTAAATATGTCTAGACAATTGAGATCGAACATCGCTTCGGAAAAGCAATTCGACATATTGAGTACTTTTCTGCAGAGTTCCGAGTAAGAAAATCTCTTGTCGGGTTTAATAAAAAAACATATGGAGCCCTTACGTATTTTAAATGGCGAATTATTTGAGCAGATAAAGGAATTAAAGCGTAGTAGCGAGGAATTAGCAGAGTATGTGAAGTCGTCTGCTGAAACACAGATCACAATGCAGATAGAACCGCTAAAATTGTTAATTTCTGAGCTATCCGATCAAATCAACGAATTAAAGAAAACTAACGAGTCAAAGCCCGTCAAATATACTGTGGATAGGCCGATTAACTCGCCTATATCTGGAATCGAAGAGTGTCCTGTACCAGCTATTGCCGATAACGTATAGCGTTCGCGGCGCGATAAGGCAGAGAAAGAAATTATCGCCATTGATATGCGCTCCGACAAAAACAATTATCAGCAATCTGCTCGATGCAGAAATCGGAGAGTCTGAAAAATGGCAAATTCAAAATAAAAAGAAACGACATTCTAGATCATCCAATATTATAATTGGTTCTAACGTGGACAATACTGTAGTTCTTCTTCTTTTTCTGTACATCTTCACGTATACCGTCTGGACCCTAAGTTAACCGAAGAAGATCTAACCAAATATCTTAATGATAAGCAATTAAACGACGTCCAATGTATTAAACTAGCTTCAAAGTACCCACAAGAATATTCATCATTTAAAGTATTTTTACCCTTTGATAAATTAAAAGAGGTACAAAACCCGGAAACCTGGCCACTCTACACCAGAATCAGACGTTTTATCTTAAACCGTAAAAGAAGTGAGGGATCGAAACTAATCTGCGATTTTAAAACGAAAAAAGGGGTGCCGTACTCTCCAAAGAAAAACAATTGCCTTATAAATGAGAATAAATGTCCTGAAAATTTAATATTCTTCTTAAATGTCCAAAGTATTCAGAAAAAACTTCTTCAATTTGATGTTCTAATGGCCGTTCTAATGGTCGTTTGCTTAGCAGAAACCTGGCTAACTGATGAAATAATACAATATACGAATATATCCAATTACAAACTAGTCACTTCATTTAATAGATCTAAATCTGTTGGTGGTGGCGCAGCTATTTGGATAATAGAATCATTAAGTAGTTGCACTATACTGGATATCGCGGGAAAATCGGTGGAAATATGTGGAGTGGTATAGAACTCAGGCTTAAATAAAATAATTATAGTTGTTATATATAGACCAGCTGCGGGAAGTATCTATACATTTATGCTTAGCTTCTAAGAGTTACTTGATTCCATATTTCACAAGTGCGAAAACATTTTTGTTGTTGGCGACTTCAATATCAATTTTCTAGGAGACTCCAAAGAAAACGATAATCTGATAAACATGTGGCATTCTTATGGCCTAGATCAGGGGTTCCCAACCTGTGGTACGCGTACCGGTACCGGTACACACATGTCAAGCTACCGGTACGCGATAAGTGAACAATATTTGGCGTAAAATCATGTGTTTTTTTATACAATACATTGCCAAGCCCGAGAAAACATTCAGAATTGTCCACTCAAAAAGCAGCTGTGTTCGCTTTTAGTAACATAAACAAACACTGATTGTGTTCAGGCATCATATTTAACAAGTTTGCGTATAGCGTATAGCCAGCTGTGGAAAACCACACACAATTGGAGAAATATTGTTGCTACCTGCAACTAAGGATATCGTCAAATCTGTGCTTGGAGATAAGGCAGCTAAGAAAATTGACAAAGTTTCCCTGTCCAAAAATACTGTTACACGGCGAATAGAAGATATGGCATTAAAGATTGAAAGCATTTTAATCAAGAGAATAAAAGAAAGTCAATTTTATTCTCTGCAACTAGACGAAAGTTCTGACGTCTCCAATCTGGCACAATTACTTGTGTATGTTCGATTTGATTTCAATAATGAAATACAAGAAGAAATATTATTCTGCAAACCGATATCTGCGAGAACAAGTTAGAATTAAATATTTAAAATAATTAATGATTATTTAATTAAAAATAATATAAGTTGGGTCAAATGTGTTGGAGTTTGCACCGATGATGCTCGAGTTATGATTGGAAATTTATCCGGCGTAGTGACTAGAATTAAAGAAGTAGCATCGAAATGCAAATCTACGCATTGTATTATTCATCGTGAAGCCTTAGCCACAAAAAATATGCCTGTAAATTTAAGAAATGTTCTCAATAATCTCGCCATAAAAACAGTTAATTTTATAAAATCTCAAGCGCTTAATTCCCGCCTATTTACAATACTATGCAATGAGATGGGGAGTATTCATAAAACACTTTTGCTTCACACCGAGGTACGATGGCTCTCACGAGGCAAAGTCCTCAGTCGACTTTCCGAGGTATCTATTTTTCTTAAGGATTCTGGAGATTTCAAGAAATATAATTTTGCCAATGAGGAATGGTTATTCAGACTAGCGTACCTATCCGATATATTTTCTCGACTAAATGATTTAAATTTGTTTACAAGGAACTAATAATTCTTTGTTTGACTTCAGCGATAAAATATTAGCATTCAAAAGAAAACCGCAGTTAATGATACAGCAATCAGAGAAAGGAAATATTAGTATGTTTTTTTTTCTGCAATTTTGCTGAAGAAAATAATTTAGCAGTATCAAACTGTGTGATAAACGACATTAAGCAACATCTAATATCGGTGTCAGATTGGTTTGAAAAATATTTTACAGAAGATTTTACTTTCCAAAATTGGATTCGTAATTCCTTTATATTCATTTCGGAAGTTCCGGATGACGTAATTGCTGAAGAATCCTTCATAGACGTCATAAGTGACGGTGGTTGGAAATTAAAGTTTGAGAGCACAAGCTTATTTTCATTTTGGCTTTCTGTTCGGGCAGAATATCCAGAACTTTCATGCCAAGCTCTGAAATTTTTAATGCCATTCAATATATTCAACATATTTATGCGAAACCGGATTTTCAACTATGGCAGCAATGAAAAACAAATATAGATCATTACAATATTGAGCCTGATCTTTTCCTGAATCTGACAAAAATTGATCCAGATATTTCTACGCTGGTAAAATGTAAACAGGCGCAACCTTCACATTAATTTCAATAATTATTATAATATCTTTACACATTACATACATTTATATTTAGTATAATAAAAGCATTTACGAATTTAATTGGTTTTATTGCAATTGGATACACCATGCTAATGTAACGTCGTTTTTCTGTGCCCGCCTCGAAACAGATTTTAACTAAATTTAATTTTTCAAATGAAAGAAGAATAAATGTTATTTTTTAATTTTCAATTTACAAAGTCTGGACTAAAGATAAATACATCTATATATTTAATTTTGTTATTTATTTCGTTGAAATCTTTTTCAGGGTAGGCCCAGAAAATGACATGGTGTACATATAGAGTTGCATTCTGCTTTTACCAAAGTTTTTGCCAAAAAATGGATCTTCAATAAATTGAGCGTTGGGGATATTTTTTTTTGTTCGATAAAGTTTTTGAGAAAGGTTTTTGAGAAAAAAATAAGGCCATTAATTGAATTTGCGAAATATTTACACTGGTACGCGACCGTATTGTCTTTACATACCGGTACAACATATTCAAAAGGTTGGGAACCTCTGGCCTAGATCATAAAGTAAGGGTGCCCACTAGGGTAACAAGAAATTCAAAAAGTTCCATCGATAATCTTTTTGCGAGGAGAAATCTTCCTACCATTGCCACGGTCGATGATACCATTATATCGGATCATAAATTTATTTTGATTGCTATACCCATATATGTCCTGAAGCATCAAAAATGTAAACAAGACTATCTCTATATTAGAAACTTTTGTGCCTCCAACAAGCTGCAGCTGAAACAAGCTCTTCAGAGGGAATCTTGGTCTGAAATTTACAACATAAAGGATTGCGAACAAAAGACGGCTGCATTCATTCAACTGCTGCAATATTATATATTTAAATTATGTCCAATTAAAAAAAAATAAGATTAAACCTGCATCGTGGATAACTAAAGAGGTTGAACAGTCAAGCAGGAAATTAAAAGACTTGTACAACATGCAAAAGAAATATCCCATATTAAAAGTTTTTTACACTGTGAAGAAGAAATTTCACCAAAATCTATTACTTACTACTAGGAAAAACTATTATAAAAAGAAATTAGACAACTCCGCTAATAAACAAAAAACTTTATGAAAAACTGTAGATGAACTATCTAATAAAACTCGGAGCAAACAAGACATTCACATTAAAGATAACGATATCATTATCAAATATCCCAATGCAGTTGCCTCTATATTCAACGACTTCTTTAAAGCTGAAAAAGAAAATATCACCCAAAATATTCCGTCGATAAGTTTGGAAAACGAGAACCTATTCCGAAACAACAATTCTATGTACCTCGAAGAATTTTCTCCCACGAAGATGACACTAATTTTAAAAAAATTAAAAAATAAATCGACGTATGGCCCGGACTATCTCCCTGCAAATATCATCAACTGGAATTACAATATGAACTGATCGAACCCACCACACGTATCTGATGATCAATCGTACCTGATATACATAAAATATCCGTTGTTACTCCAGTATTTAAGAAAAGAGACCGGCTGGACAAAAATAACTACAGGCCGATATCCTTGGTATCAGTAATGGCAAAGATATTGGAATACGCAATGGAATACCGACTAATGCCCTTCATTGCGAAACATGAGCTAATTCCAAACCAGCAACGTGGCTTCTGTAAACATAAGTCCACAGCTACAGCTATCAATGATTTCGATAACAAAATCTTAAAGGAAGTGGATGAAGGCAAACGTCCGGTGGGAATCTTCTGCGACCTCTCCAAGGCCTACGACTGCGCCGCTCATGACAAACTCCTACTCCTACGGAATTAGAGGAAAGACAGGGCGCTGGTTTGAATCGTACTTGAGCAACAGGAAACAATTTGTCAAAATAAATTCAACAGAGAGGATAGGACAATCAAATACCACAGTCCCGCAAGGAATGTATGTGTTATGTGTCCCGCAAGGAAGTATCTTAGCCCCGATCCTGTTCTCCCTCTACACTGCTTATATGGTAAAATTTATAGGCCAAAATCATTGTACCCTCTATGCGGATGACTCCAGCATGATAGTTTCGGAACATTCCCTAGAAGAAACGACTGCTAAAATACTACCCTACTACTACTACCCTAGACTCTATAGTACCACCCTATCCTAGATAATACTACCCTAGAAAAGCTCGATCAGTGGTTCTGTGTTAATAACCTACACTTAAATATTGGTAAAACTAGTTATGTAGTGTTTCAGTGCAACCGAAGAAACCCCACTCAAGACATTCCACTTTTAATTGGCAACTGTAAGTTAATTCGTCAAAAACAAGTGAAATTTTTAGGTCTCTACCTGAAAGAACATCTGACATGGTCCTCAACTACTTCTGAAATAGTGCGAAAACTGAACTCCAAGTGCTATCTATTAAGAAAGTTCGTCAAACTGTGGGGGTGGATGGTCTCCTAAGCGTATACAATGCGGAAGTTCAGTCGATCATGGCTTATGGTATTCAAGTATGAGGAATTTCCTCACATTCTCAACGGGTATTTCTAGCGCAAAAGAGGGTCACAAGAGCAATCTCGGGTATTGCAGCTACAAAATCTTGCAGATCATAGATATATATATATATATATATATATATATATATATATATATATATATATATGTATATATATATATATATATATATATGTATATATATATATATATATATATATATATATATGTATATATATATATATATATATATATATATATATATATATATATATATATATATGGGAGCTAGCCTTTTATATGATCCAGGGATGATCGATATGCAAACAATAAACGAAATTGCCTAAATCTAAGACCTGTAAAAAGCAATCTTACTATCTGCAAAGGAGAACCTGATCGCATAGGTATACAAATTTATAATCGTATTCCAATACTTGTTAAAGAGCAAACTAATTATAATATATTCAGAAGACGTCTTAAAACGCATTTAATAGCAAAATGCTATTATGGTATTAAGGAGTTTTTTGAATATGAACGTTAATGTGAAATTAGTGTTACTACTTTTCCTCTTTTATTGACATGTCTGATATGTATGTATGTAAATTTGAAGATTAATAAATTTTGAATTTGAATTTGACTAGACAGACAAGACTAGACAGACAAGACAAGACAGACAAGACTAGACAGACAAGACTAGACAGACAAGACTAGACTAACAAGACTAGACAGACAAGACTAGACAGACAAGACTAGACAGACAAGACTAGACAGACAAGACTAGACAGACAAGACTAGACAGACAAGACTAGACTAACAAGACTAGACAGACAAGACTAGACAGACAAGACTAGACAGACAAGACTAGACAGACAAGACTAGACAGACAAGACTAGACAGACAAGACTAGACAGACAAGACTAGACAGACAAGACTAGACTGACAAGACTAGACAGACAAGACTAGACAGACAAGACTAGACAGACAAGACTAGACATACAAGACTAGACAGACAAGACTAGACAATGTATCCATTCTCGATTCCCAAACTATCTACTGTGTTATATTACATCCTGTTGGTTCCATCTAGTCTAGACTTCTCTAGTCCATACAAATGTACATATAAACTATTGTGAAACAGAAGGAAAATGTTTAAAGCATTAACAACGCATGTAATTAGAAATGCAAATAATTAATAAAACTACCTCAACCCAGTGCCAGAAGGTTAAACAAGCAATGTCTCAATTAAACACAGAACACAATAAACTTTATGAATATTTATATTGGATTACGCAGCAATTATATAAATAATAGCAAAATTATACCGAAACTATTTCGCATGTTCCATTGTTTGAACGTTTTCGGTTTTGCAAACTCGATCTCGTGCTGCTAACCGTTACAACATCTTTGTACGAGTTTTTAATAGATAAGCTGGATGTCTAAGTGCACGTTGTAAAATGCTTATATTTGGTCACTAGACAAACAAGACTAGACAGAGAAGTCTAAACAAACAAGACTATACAGACAAGTCTAGACAGACAAGATTAGACAGACAAGACTAGACAGACAAGACCAGACAGACAAGACTAGACAGACAAGACTAGACAGGCAAGACTAAACGGGCAAGACTGGACGGACAAGATTAGATGGACAATACTAGATAGACATGACTAGACAGACAAGACTAGACAGAGAAAACTAGAGTCTTTTCTCTCTAGTTTTGTCTGTCTATCTCAGATAGACAAGGCTGGGGTCTGGTTTTGCAAAACAAAGTCTGTTTATAACTCGAGATTTATTCTGGATAGATGCAAAATTTAAATTGTAATTAGTTTAATCATCATTCCAGTTAAACTGCATTTGCAAATCTAAGTTTGCTAAAACAAGTCAGAGTGTACAAGTCAGATAGTAAGATGTAGCTGTCAGTTTAAGGAACAAAATCCGTTTGAAACCTGGGTTGTTGATCTAGTTCTAGTTAGGATCTGTAAACGTGAAAAACTTTCATTTTAAATCATCCTCGGAATGTCCGGTGAATCAATATTCCAATTATCTTATAAGTAATTATAAAAGAAGAGGGAATCTGCGAAGAGATTTCAGTGGTGTGTCTCTCTTTGGTCGTGGCCGTTACGTAAGCTGCACTTCCGAAACCGCGGAACTGTTAACGGCCTCGCCCTATCGGCCGGACAGTCACACACAAACATTCCCGTTACTTTCTCCGTCGGCAAATTGCGCACACAATCATCACCTCTGTCCAAGACGGAGAGACGGAGCAGACGCAACGTTCGACCGACACATCGCGATTCATCTCGCTCGTTCACTCACTCGGAACTAATTTCATTTTACTACTAAGTTCCACGTAGTTTAATACATCAATGGATAATTATTATCCGGCTGCAAATGGATTTCTTCGTTTTTCAATCAAAGATATTGCAAGAAATTTCTACATGCTTCATCAATTTTGTCTGATTACAGTTCATTATGTATTTAGAAAAATACATAATGAATGTATTTAGGATAATTCTCGAAAATTTGTCAGTAACTAGCAATAACTTTAAAACTAATCACTCGATTGCTTTCAAACTTATGGATATTTTTAACTTGATACATAAATAATAAGTGTGCAAAGTTTGAATAAAATCCATACGAAAATATTGGAGAAACTAAGTGAATTTTATATCAACTTGATACGGCCCTCATACCAATTTTCAAATTTCACTTACGGTCTATCTTAATATTAATCTTTACATTGGTCACAAAATAATCAATATTTGATAAACATAACTGACCTGAATTAATTTGACTCACATAAAAATCCATGCGAGCGAAGCCGCGGGCTATAGCTAGTACTTGAATATTCAAATCTTGAATATGTTTAGAATAAATCTCGAGATATTGTTAATTAAAGTTATCATATATTATCTGCCTAATTATAAGTCGAGACTGGTATCTCCAGTCTAATTAATTCTTATATTAACTACACATCCTAATCTTCTTAAACTTAGTTATCCCACTTGTTGCAGCATCAAAAATTTTGTGGAGAGGAGGTATTAACATGACGAAATCATAAGACTATATACTCCTCTTATGACTTATCTAAAATTAATAAAAATGTTATTTGAATGTTCATTTCTTTCTACATTCAGCTCGTACCGAATAAATCTGGCAAGTAATTAAAATAAAATCTAATAATTAAATATAACTGCTAATTATTAGCAAACAGAAAAATCGATTCGTGAACTAATGAAAACGGTTGTTCCAATTCGGCCGGCAAGAGTCAAACGGAATCAATGGAGCATAAATATGATTTATTCGATAAACTTTAATTATAACATTGCGATTATAATTAAGTTTCACACATTCTTTTATGTGTCTATGATATATGATTAGTATGTGGCGGACACGCTAAAAATAATTATTATCTTAATGGTAATAATGGGACAGAAGAAACGGTCATTTTTTCTTAATAGATTGATTCCTATCGAACGTTATTTATGTATGGATAAGTCAATAAATTGAATAAAATTCGTTTAATTTATTTGTTTGAACCAGTTTTGTTGTTTCTGCAGGATTGTAAATAACTTGTTTTTCTTTTCATTTACTTGTATTTTAGATTATTCAAATAGATAGATAAGGGTGGACAGACAAGAGCAGATAAACACGACTATCTAGTCAAGACTAGACAAATAAGAGTGCACAGACAAAACTAGACACACAAGACTAGACAGACAAGTCTAGACAAACAAGTCTAGACCGACAAGACTAGACATACCAGACTAGACAGACAAGATTACACAGACAAGTCTAGACATACAAGACTAGGCAGACCAGACTAGACAGAGAAGACTAGACAGACAAGACTAGACATACAAGACTAGACAGACAAGACTACACAGACAAGACTACACAGACAAGACTAGACAGTCAAGTCTTGACAGCCTATTCTGTTGTTTTTTTCATATGCAAAATATGTTGTTTTTTTTTCATATGAAAGCCAGCATTCCGTCAAATACGGCACTATGCTGGCTGTAACGATTTCTACTGAGTATTTACAGGAGCGTCTCTTGACCAAATTTGTTAACACCTGAACTGACTGTCGTGGTCCAGTCTGGACAATTTCTTGGCGTGTTAATCGAACATGTACCACCACTTTTTGGGTTTTACTACTCTACTTAAATCATCCTCATTGTCGGGTCACGTCAGTCCATGCTGTTGCATGTCTGTCACTAAGGATCGTCTCCATAGTGCTCTATCTGGACAGTAAAATATCACGTGTGCCGCATCGTCGTTTTCCCCACACTCGCAGAGGGGAGAATCTCTTTTCTCAAATCTGTGGAGATAGGCCTTGAAGTTGCCATGGCCTGTTATAATTTGGATTGCATGGTGGGATAGACTGACGTTTAAGCTGCACCAAGCCTTTATTAATGGTATAAACAGCTTAGTCCACAAGCCTGTTGTAGCTGCATTCCATCTGTCCTGCCAGAGTTTCTCGAAATGTCTATTGGAACCAGATTTCAGCCCATGTTTAGGCAATTTGTCGTATGCAATTGGCAGATGACATTGCTTGCTGCGAGTTTTGCGAGCCAATCCGCTCGCTCATTGCCTTCGACACCGGTATGGGCTTTAATTCAATGCCATCGGATCATATTTTTCCTTGAGACTCTTGCAGCCGTCGTCCATGTCTCCATCAACAGTTCAGTGGCTCCTTTAAAATTTTTCAGTGCATCGAGGACATATCGGCTGTCACATATTATCGAGCAGGGACTATTGCTGTGATTTTGTTGCAATTTTATTAAACATATTGCAAGGCATATAGTATGGCGATGAGCTCTGCTTGGAATATTGAGCAGTGGTATTCCAATCTAATGAGTTTGTGGTGAACCTCTTCGTCGTTGTAATAGGCAACGAATGCAGCTCCTGTGCCTTTGCTCGATTTCGAACCGTCCGTGTATATCCGAAGATGGAAAAAATTTGACATTGTGAAACGGTACCTAATCAATGATATCTTTGAAGGGTGAATGTGTTCTTGTATGTTAACGTTCAGTTCCATATTGTTCAAAGTATTTGGTAAGCTTATGACATCTTTAATTAACGTATCGTCTGCAAATTGGTGTGAACTGTAGAGAGCTAGTTGCTTGAGGCGGATGTCTACTGGAAGGAGACCTGTAATCACACAAGCTACCTCTGTGGATACTGTGCGATGGGCTTTCGCAGCGCGGATGGTGCTGAGGCGCTGTATGCCCAAGAGCTTGAGGCTTCCTTTCACGCCACATAACTTCGGCCAGATAGGACCTCCATATAATAATGCGGGTTCTATCGCAACGTGATAGATTTATTCAACTTCAACGTGATAGATCAACTGTTCTTCCTAGACCTCATTCCTTCTTTGCAGCGATACCTAATTTTATACTCAGTTGTTTCACTTTACTACATGCCCGCTTTATGTGTTCCTTAAAATTCAAGAGTCTGTCTATAGTGACACCTAGATACCGGAGATGCTGTTGGCATTTAATTTTTTCGTTTCCTAGTGTGAAAACGGGACTCCTTTTGCTTGTGGATCTGCTGAAGAAGAGGGCTTCAGTCTTTTGGGCGTTGAAACTGAGTCTAGTTTCAATTGCCCACTGGCGAAGATCTCTTTCAGACCAACAATAGTTCTGCTTTTACAAAGCAGAAGAGTATCATCTGCATAAGCTACGATCTTACACTCTTCAGGCAAATTACTTTCAAAGATGGTTCCATACAAAATATTCCAAAAACCTGAACCTGATTTAGAACCCTGTGGACAACCTTTGCTAATTCTTTTGTCGACGTACAAAGATGGTTCGCTGATAATAGCCTTGCCTTCTGAAAAGGCTAATTCTGGCTAATTTGATGGGATTGTCAGGACAACCTTTCTCTATTAGCCTGCAGAAAATAAGCGGCCACCAGGCGTTATCGAATGCCCCACTAATATCTAAGGCTATTGCAGAACAATAATACTTGGATCTTACCGACTCACGTATGAACTACCTGAAAGAAATAGCCTGAACTGTTCCAGCCACTTTTCTAAAGCCAAATTGATTTTGGTTTATCAGCTTGTGCCGGTAGAAGTGATGTTCGATTCTCGAGATGAGTAAAGAATCTAGCACCTTTCCGGCAGCAGGAAGTAAACTTATGGGTCTGAAGTCCTTCGTGGATAGTGCCGGTTTGTTGGGCTTGGGGATGTTCTAGATGAGTTGCTCTTTCCAACAAGATGAGAATATGGACTTTTTTAGGCACTCGCTGTACAGTGTAATGAATGTATTTGGTGTCGAATAAAAGGCAGCCAACACAATGTCCGATGATATGCCGTCCAGACCAGGCGCCTTCTTCGGGCTCATCCCGCGTATGATGCGTTCTATTTCAGAAAAGGTGAACTGCGTGTTATCAGGTACACCTTTTTCGACTTCCGCCCATGCTCTGACCCGAGTGTGTAATTTAGAGTTGTCTTCATCGTCCTCTGGAAAGAATATCTCTAGGAGTTGTCGAGAGGTGTCAAAGTTATCCAACGATCTACCTCCAACCTTAAGGCCACTCAGGTAGCTTGTGGAGGTTTTTCTCCCTCTAAGTATTTTGAAAAAGAGACCTCATGGATTTCCAGTTGAAGACTGTGTACAGAAATCTTTCTACTTTTGTTTCTTCGATTCCAAAATTGCATCCTTATACTCTCTTGCCTTAGTGTTGTAGACTAATTTATTAGATAATCTAAGTTCACCTCTACTTTTTTGGTATTTCCGCCGTAGCCCGTTAGTACCAGGGCAATAAACTCTGGTGTCCACCAGGGAACAAAATTTCTGAAATATTTCCTTGCTGGAAAAGTGTCACGCGGAGCACACATCATAGCCTGATTAAATCTAGTAGCAAATAATAAAATATGCTCGGTGGTGAAACAATTGTGTAGCTGCGGAGTAATGTCTTGCAGATAGAGCAGGAATGTATTGCTAAATTCTGCCCAATCCCCCTTTCTGGTACAGAAACCACGTTGGACTTCCGGAAGCTCGGTTTCATTTCCAATAGACCAACTGATATACCGATGATCTGACAAACTACTCTCATCCGGAAGGTGCCAATCAAAAATCATCCTGCTCAAGGTGGAGCCAGGGTAAGATTGATGACGCTCTGTCCATTGTGTCCGATGAAGATAGGTTCCGATCCAATGTTCAGTATGGTCAGGTTATTGTCCGAGAATAACTTTTCTGATCTGCCCCTTTTGTCCTCCAAGGCGGTACCCCACTAAAAGGATTTTGCATTGAAGTTACTGGCGAGTAATACCTCAAACTTGGAACTAACCTCAATAATTACTTTATTGAAGTCGTCTAGATTATCTTCGAATCTATCCTGTTCCACCGGCGTCATTTGTGGAGGTAGATAGACAGAAATAACGTGTAGATTCAACATGCCGCAGGGAACTTGGGCAACTGTCATCAAGCCATTCAAGAAATCCGGAGTAAGCATAGCGGTCATCCGTGAGTCGGTTATCACTAAAGCGGCTTTAATGGTTGATTCATTTTGCTTTCGTGAGTGCAAAATTGTATAGTGGGCCGGAAAGCTTTGTCCACGAAAGATGTGTGGCTCTTGAAGAAAAACGATTTGAGTTCCGTTTCGATTATCTCCACAAGGGCCGCTGTTGCTGCCTTACATTTACCAAGATTGATCTGTAGGCATCTGATGTTATGATCATTTATAATGCTTGCCATGGCTTAAAAATATCGCAGAAGAAATCGAAAACGATACATTGGCATAAAACGTATGATACATTGGCATGACGTAACTTTAAAACTATAATAAATATGCAGTTCGTTGAGACAGAGTATCAAATTTCAGATATGCTGCGAAATAAATCGCAATCACATAAAATAATGATTCGACACATGATGATAGGTTAAGCAAATCGATAAACATATTGAGTACAATTGAATTACAAAGTATACCCTCAGAGAGATAACATATAGTGATACAATAAAATGTCATAGAATGGTTATTAAATGATAATTTAATGCTGCTTGTCAGATGGTGGTAGTTCTTCTTTCCCATGCAGTGCCCTTTTTCTTAGCCCTTGAGTTCTTAGATCCGGGTTCCGTCTCGGAGCTCACTTCCGAGATTGTAGGGGAACGATCTGGGAGCGCACCTCGTTTTCTTTTTTCTATCCCAACTAACTTAGGGGTTTTGAAAGGCGGGTTGGCGGAACTGCCATTCAGCTTGATGTAGCGTCAGGAAGAAGTATCCGGTTCCGTCGATTTCTGCACCTGCGTCCTGACGGCTTCGGAGTCTGAAGTTGTTTGAGCTGTTTCCTGACTGAGTTGAGCGGCAACCAGTTCCTTTAAGGAGCTCATGATCGCTGGAATTAGTGCAGCAAGTTCTTTAACATTTGGTAGTTGAGGTTTTGTTACAGCTGTCGCTTTTGCGTAAGTGACGGCTACCTTTCTTCTCCTTTCGTAATAAGACATCTTCTCTTGAGTTATTAGTTTCTGAATTGCGAACTCTTCTTTATATTTGGCACAGACCCTTGAGTTTGCTGGATGCTCTCCTTCGCAATTGACACACTTGGGAGTTTCAAAGGGAGAAACATCGTGTGGTGGCTTTCCGCAGAAGCAAATAGCTTCGCTTGAACATCGAGCGGAGCTGTGACCATACTTTTGTCAACGATAGCATCTTATTGGGTTTAAAATAAATTTGGGTATAAAACGCCACCTTTATCTTTTTAGGAAGAATCGGGGTATTGAATGTTAAAATCAATGAGCGGGTACACTTTAGTTCGCCATCTCTCTTAGTCGTAATTCTTTTGACTTCACAAACATTCTTCTCTTTCAACTCTTGTAGGATTTCTTCCTCAGAAAGGTCGAGGAGGTTCCAACAAAAGATTATGCCTTTGCAATAGTTTAATGTCCTATGTGGAACTATCTCAACTTCAAATTCGAAAAATTCTGAATGAGTCTCTGTGACTGCTTTGACGATATAGTTTCTATTAGCAGTTCCTTTCCTTTTTTTTTCTTAATATTGTTGCAATCTCCAATTATGCTATATATACTCTTACTAATTTTGAAAGGATTAACTTTATCAAAACTCGTGCCTTCCTTTTTTTGATAATCAAGTCAATGCTGATAGACAAGTCTAGACAGACAAGACTAAACAAACAAGACTAGACAGACAAGACTAGACCGACAAGACTAGACCGACAAGACTAGAGATAAAAGACTACACAGAGAAGACTAGACAGAAAAGTCTAGACAGACAAGACTAGACAGACCAGACTAGACAGACAAGACTAGCCAGACAAGATTAGACAGACAAAACTAGACAGACAAGAATAGACAGACAAGACTAGACAGACAAGACTAGACAGACAAGCCTAGACAGACAAGAATAGACAGACAAGACTAGACAGACAAGACTAGACAGACAAGACTAGGTAGACAAGACTAGACAGACAAGACTAGACAGACAGGACTAAACAGACAAGACTATACAGACAAGACTGGACAGATAAGTCTAGGTAGGAAGAATTTCACAATGTCTATTGTTTTCGAAAGTTCATTCAACTAGTCAGTTAACAATAATCGCCATGTCGTGGAATTATGACAGACAATTTGTTGGGTAAATTGAGGTACAAAAAGTTGCGACAAGTGGCAGAAATTTCGCAAAAAGGTCACGATTATTCGCAAATTCGCGTGCGCGCCGTAACTCAAGCGCGAGATCGAAATCGGACGCGTGTGCGATTTTAATTGTTCACCGGGCTAATTAGCATACAAAACTATCTGTTCGCGTCTTCGCCGAGCAATTCTCTTGTAAGACAATGACTTCATTCAGTCTCGTTAACATGAATATTTATCATGCGACAGGACCTATTAACACCATTAGAATACTAAATAGGGAAGACTAAACCGTTAAAACTGGACAGATAAGACAGGGTAGACAAAACTATACAGATAAACATGATTTGACGACCTTTAATGTGCATTTGTGAGAGCTAGCTGGAAGCCCAACATATAAGTTTGGGTAGCCCAACATATAAGTTTATCATAAGTTATTACATATCACACACACACTATTAGCATATCACACCTATAAAGGATATATCAGTTGTATCATAAATATTATTAGCGTATCTAATCTTGTCTGTCTATTCTTGTCAGTCTAGTCTTGTCTGTCTAGTCTTGTCTGTCTAGTCTTGTCTGTCTAGTCTTGTCTGTCTAGTCTTGTCTGTCTAGTCTTGTCTGTCTAGTCTTGTCTGTCTAGTCTTGTCTGTCTAGTCTTGTCTGTCTAGTCTTGTCTGTCTAGTCTTGTCTGTCTAGTCTTGTCTGTCTAGTCTTGTCTGTCTAGTCTTGTCTGTCTAGTCTTGTCTGTCTAGTCTTGTCTGTCTAGTCTTGTCTGTCTAGTCTTGTCTGTATAGTCTTGTCTGTCTAGTCTTGTCTGTCTAGTCTTGTCTGTCTAGTCTTGTCTGTCTAGTCTTGTCTGTCTAGTCTTGTCTGTCTAGTCTTGTCTGTCTAGTCTTGTCTGTCTAGTCTTGTCTGTCTAGTCTTGTCTGTCTAGTCTTGTCTGTCTAGTCTTGTCTGTCTAGTCTTGTCTGTCTAGTCTTGTCTGTCTAGTCTTGTCTGTCTAGTCTTGTCTGTCTAGTCTTGTCTGTCTAGTCTTGTCTGTCTAGTCTTGTCTGTCTAGTCTTGTCTGTCTAGTCTTGTCTGTCTAGTCTTGTCTGTCTAGTCTTGTCTGTCTAGTCTTGTCTGTCTAGTCTTGTCTGTCTAGTCTTGTTTGTCAAGTCTTGCCTGTCTAGTCTTGTCTGTATAGTCTTGTCTGTCTAGTCTTGTTTGTCTAGTCTTATCTGTCTAGTCTTGTGTGTCTAGTCTTGTCTGTCTAGTCTTGTCTGTCTAATCTTGTCTGTCTAGTCTTATCTGTCTCGTCTTTTCTGTCTAGTATTGTCTGTCTAGGCTTGTCTGACTAGTCAAATGAAATCAAATCTAGTATTTTTTAAATAATCTAAATAATTGCAACTAGAGCGCTAATATTTTTTGCAATTATTGCGGATTTATGTTACGTCTTGGATGAATAATTTAGTATAAATTAGAACGGTCGTATTTAATAAAATGATTTTATAAATGCACACTAGATATTATGTACAATATCGTTTAGCGTGCTAAATATTGTTTTGACCTGCAGCAATTTACATTCGCTCACCTGAAATCTAGAAACGTGTCCTTATCCACCAGCCTGATCATTTTGCACAATCTAGAAACAAACAAAAATGTGAAAATTAATATTCTAAAATATTCTAAATTCTATATTGACAAACTAAATATTTTGAATATTACATTCAATAATCTGTGTTTCTTTTGAGCGTGCTGTAATAGAAGTGACATATATTTCTATTAGTATTTTTTTTAATTACTAGAAAAATCTAGGTTTTATTAAAAAAAAAAAATTAGAACTTTGCTAGAAATAAGATTGTTTACAATTACATTAGAATTTAATTTTCTAACTAAATTTTGACAACAAGACCGCTCAAAGCAGGAAGAATCCCTATCAGCCCTTTCTTTATTTTAACGTTACAAACTGTGATAGGGAACTTAAACGCAGAAGGCACATTTATAACGAAGTCTAGGCAAATAGGGGCCTACGCCGACGATATTGCCATAATGGGCAGAACTAACAGTAGAAGAGACTTTTAAGTGCTTGAAACCACAAGCAAAAAAGACAGGGCTAACAATCAATGAAGACAAAACGAAGTATATCGCACATCCAACAGAAAAGTGACACAAGTACGAATTACTGATTTCTGAGAACAACTGTTTATCTGCCATCTTTCTGTTGAAAATCTACTCAGATGGAAAAAGACAATTCCGCTTTCGGGTGGTCAATAATTGAGTTAAACCAAAAATCGGCTTCCAAATACTAAAAACAACATCTTAGATACCCAATTTTCAGTTTAAAAAATGGCGGTTTGTTCATCCGCCATTTCGCACTTGTGTCACTTTTCTGTTGGAGGTGCGATATGGTAACATCAAAAAGAAAAATAGTCGCAAATAACAGGCTGATTATAAATAACTATGACTTATGACTTTGAACGAGTATCGAGCTTCAAATACCTAGGGTGCTTTCTCGTTACACGCCTTGAGCGCACATAAACGTCGTTTTCAATGACTATTATTGATTTTTTCAATGACTATTAAAGTATTTGGAACGCCCCCATAGAGATTTTCGGAGCTGATAAGTTGGTATTCATCTGTTGGGAGCATATGAGGAAGAACGTTTTTTTCTTCTCCACATTACGCTCTACGAGCTGAGCGTGATGTGGAGAAGAAAAATACATTCCCTAATTCTGAGTGATATTAACACTCTTCAACTTTCTTCATCTAAAGAGATATTAGAAAAAGGTGTTAAAATTGAAATGTGGAGCAAGCTTTTTTGAATTATTTTGAAAGAAAGTGGCTGTCCGATAATAGCAAATTCGTACGAAGGTGTAATGAAACATGTACTAAGTACAAATAACGGCTTAGAAGGTTTAATAAAGTTATAAAAGACACTCATACCCTCCGGGAACGCCTTCCATTGAACCATTTTCTATCGGTTGCTCTTGAAAGCGTTCAACAATAGTCGAACTACTACAAAACTGGGTTGAAAAAAATTTAGAAAATATAGACAATTATATTGCGCATGTGAACATCTATACTCTGTCCGGCGAGAGAATGCAGCTGTACTGCGCCGAGGTATGACGGGCAAAGGACACGCCGAGGTACGCACAGATTAGTTTGAGTTAAGAAATATGCGTCAGTTTTTCAAATACGGACAACTAAACATCGCGCACTCGAAAGAAAGTGGGGGTATGCGCAGAACAATGTTAAACTCGTCGAGACGGAATGCATTCTCTTGCCGGACAGAGTATACTTATCAGTGGACTAAAAATAATAAACCAGTCCTCATTTTCGCCCAAGAGGAGAGTCTAATTAGTTACGAAATTCCAGCAGGGGATTCAACCTATGAGTCAGGAGAATTAAATGAAAATTGCTCCGAAAATTGGCTCGACATATTTATAAATAAGGCATTTTCATCCTGCATAACTACTATGTCAACTTCTCCGGATGAATGGATTAAAGGAAATTTTAATTGCCCATTTTAAAACAAAAAACATAATAAAACATAGTGTGTAATATTTTTGGTATAGCCATTAGACTTAAAAACGTCAAACCACCACCAGAAGCGCGAAATATAAGTATTCAAAGCAATCGTTAGAGAGGTAGTCCGTCTAAGGCAAAAAAGCTCTTATTGTGCAATAGTAATAATACATAGGCTAGGACGACTTATATCTACTTCAGACAATATTTTTTTATATTTTTTAATATGTTTTAAAGGGCTGCTTTTAAGTTTGAAAATTATTTTTTCATTGTTTATTTTGTCGTTTAAATTTTGAAATAAATTATACCATAACTGGACTTGTCCTAATGTTGTCTATTTAAAATTCCTTCGTTTGGAGATTAGTGCAGGAAATTAAAGAACCGGGCAAGTGGTCTATGCCGTACATCTTTTTTTGGTATATTGTGGTGTATATATCAGTAAGCTACGCCCTCAAACCATTAATTTTTCATTTGCTTTTCTATTTCACTATTATACCTGATCATATTGAAAAAAGATACATATCATAAAGTTGTAATAAAGTTTTTTTAAGAACCAATATGGAATTTATTACTGAACAAAATAACTGATCAAATAGTATTTCTACATATCATATCATATTTTTTACCAGTCAAAGATTAATTTTTATCTGGGAAAAACATGCTGATCAAATTAAATTTTCTACTGAAAATATATTTATTTTTTAACTTGTCAGTTGGATAATCATACTGATCAACTAAATGTAAGCCCTAAAATATTAGTAAATCTACTAATCGATAAACATTTCTCACATTCGCCATATTGATGCTAACTGGCTCTCATAGTGTCTAAAACGAACGAAATTTTCTTATTGATTCTAAGCGCTCATAGGCCAACTTAAACACCTATAATTGGAGCTTAAGCGTGGCGCCCAACGCGAATGCACCCATTGGATCATTTGTAAATTAGAACAATATAGTCGGAGATGTGATAAAGGAAAGAATTGTCAGAGGAAGTACAGCGTAGTATGCTAGCAAAAAGCTCATATGTTAGAAGATATTGTCGCATATTACAAAACTATGGATATACTTACACCTGATAAGACATATTGTGATATATGGAGGCGAAACATGGGGTTTGACACAAAGCGAAGAAGAATTTGGCGATCAAAAACGATCGAAAATCATATGGCCCGAAAAGAGAACAAGGTGGATGCTACAGAATGAATAATCATCAAAGCGCAAAGAATACTATGGCTAGGCCACGTATACCGCATGAATGATGATAGAAACACCAAAGAGATCACTTTGTGGGAGACTATCGTAAAACGGGCCGGTAGTAGGAAGACCGAGAAACAAATGGCCTCAAAAGATTAAATGTCAACAATTGGAAGCATCTAGCCGATTACAGAGCAGAGTGGAGAGAAATTGTTGAGAATACCAAAACCCATTGCGGATTGTAGAGCTATAAATTTAAGTTTCTAATACCGGAATTACACACAAGAATTAGGTATATGTTCTTATGTAGGTTTTTTACAGATTGTATATATATATATATATATATATATATATATATATATATATATATATATATATATATATATATATATATATATATATATATATATATATATATATATATATATATATATATATATATATATATATATATATATATATATATATATATATATATACATCTCTGTAAATTTTCTGATAAACAAATAAAGAAATATATACAAATATTCTAGATTAACAGGATTTACAATTATATAAAGGAGACTGTAAATATGGGTTACTTATTTCCCAAAACGTGCAGATGTTAGAGATGTGAAAATTGGTATTTAAATTTTTCATTAAAAATGAAGAAACAGGTGTATTACCATTTTCCAAACATTCAGTTAAAAGAGATAGAAAAGTAAATTATTTAAAAATATTGTTGACAGCTAACCTTTTAGCGTCAGTAGTTCTCCAGATACTTTATTGATTCACACACATTAATACTCTTTTCGAAGCAATTCGAAGCAACGTGGCGTTGAAACAACCCCTACTGATATATGTAGTGTTAAGTATTCATGTTAGTCTCGCCGGTGGGGGTGAAGTAACCCGCATACTTTCCACCCATAGACTTAAGTTTTCCTTATAGATATTTTTGCTTGCAGAGTGCATACAGTCTACAGTGATTTTATTTTTAAGAGGTGATTAAACATCTTAAAAGAAGGTCATTAATGTATGTCTTATGTCTCCGTGGTGTTGAACACAAAGTCTCACTCGACTAATTGGGGGACATGAAAGGAGCCTCCCCGTAGAATGTGTTAAATATACATTCGGGTGTCCCCTGGGCAACAGCCTCGGCTGGTTGATCCTTTCACTCCTGAAGCACCAAAACACCAAACGAAAAAGCGAAACAAGACAGTCTCCTTTCGCCTTGCATTGGAAAATGTACTCATCACAAAGGACCTTCTCAGGCCCAAATATGACTATTATCTCAGTCAACATCGAGGTTATATCCGCATGTAAGGAAGAGCTACTGCAAGACCTATGCCAACAATACAACTGTGATGTCCTATGCATACAGGAGACCCACAGAGATGGTAACCAAAAGAGACCCAAAATCCAAGGAATGCGGCTTGCTGCCGAAAGGCCTCATAGACAATACGGAAGCGCAATTTTTATTAAGCCCGACACGCTCGTCCAGTCCACTAACGTAGCTGAGGAAAAATGAAATCGAGCTATTAACAGTAGAACTGAACAACTGCACCATCACCCCTGTGTACAAGCCACCACACACTGAAATAAGGGTCAACGACTTCTGCCCACTCGACGCAGATAAGACACACTTCGTGGTCGGAGATTTCAACAGCCACAGCAGCCTAAAAATGGTAGAAAACTACAGATCGAATGGAAGGGAGTACTATTATAGCACTGTCTCAACCCTAAATACTTGGGCGTAACACTGGACAGAGCCTAAACATTCAAGCGTTAACACCAAACTGAAAGTTAGCGGAAGAAACACTATAGTCCGCAAGCTGACAAGCTCTAATTGGGGAGCCCAACCCAGGGTCCTCAAAACCTCAGCACTCGCCCTCTGTCACTCCGCCGGCGAGTATCAATGCCCGGTATGGTATAGCTCAGCGCACGCTAAACAAGTTGATGTCGCCCTCAACGAGATAAGCAGAATCATCACCGGATGCTTAAAGCCAACACCCCTGAACAAAATCCACCACCTAGCTGGAATCGCTCCCCCTGCCATCCGTAGAGAAGCAGCAGCACTCAAAGAACAATCCCAAGCAGCAATATCTGAACGCCACCCCCTCTACGGCCTCCATCCGGCCCACCAGAGACTAAAATCAAGGCGAAACTTCCTGAGATCGACAGAAGATTACGAGGAATCAGAAACCAGGGTGGACCTTTGGGGAAAGACCCCAAACCAACATTGGATGAAGCCGAATGAAGGACTGGCACCAGGAGTCGGTGAAAACTGGGAAATCTAGTAAGCGCAACAGACTGCGGACGGACACGGCGAGATCGAGAGATACCCTAAATAAGTGGGGCTACCCTGTGGAGAACTGCAAACCACGCAACATATGTAGATACACTTGCCCGCTGTGCCCCGCTAGATGTACCATAGAGGAACTTATGGCAGCGAAGCCGAACGCAATTGTCGTCGTCCGCTATTGGGCAAAAAATGTTTAGCCCACTTCTGAAGTGACGATAGACATTTATACATATATATATATATATATATATATATATATATATATATATATATATATATATATATATATATATATATATGTATATATATATATATATATATGTATTTTTTTTTATTAAATATGATGCTTCTGATACGAATAAATAAAAAACTCGACTAATTTACGATATTACAAGAGAAGATGCTGACAACATTATTTGCAACCAGGTGCTAGATGATGAAGACTTCATTGAAATAGCTGAAGGACAAATTGAGTCAGATGATAGCAGTAATAATAAGGCAGTGGTACAACCAGTAGAACCCAAAGCTATAAAGGAAGGATTGGCAATTGTCACGCACTTGGAAAACCATTTTGTCACAATTCATCCTGATTTACAACGAGTACGCTTTTTTCAGAAGGACTTGAGTTCGTGCATATTGAAAAACAACGAAATATACAAAGATTTCTTCTTTTTCTTCTCAGCCTTCGTCAGATTCTCTTTGTCCATCTGTCCACTTAAGTTGCGCTACTCTCACTAGCACATCCGTCATACCAGTCATTTTCCGGACCTCTTCGTTTCGAACTCTGTCCCTGAGGGTAATTGCAAGCATAGCCCTCTCCATAGCTCTCTCTGTGGTTTATAGCCTATTCGATGTTTTCCGAGTGCACGCCATTGTTTCGAAGCCGGCAGGACCGGCAGTACACACGATTCGAATACTTTCCTTCGAGGGTTTATCGGGAACTCCCTGGACTCGAGAATGTAGCTTAATTTTCAAAAGCGGCCCAGGAGAGACTCATTCTTCTTGACATCTCTAGAGTTTGGTTTGCTTCACCCAATTGAATGTTGTGACCCAGGTAAATGTAGTAGGATACTTTTTCGATTTGCTGGTTATTAATAGTTATGTCGATATTCTCTGGGTTCATTATCTTTATCTTTGTTAGGTTCATTTCGAATCCGACTTCTACTGATTCTTGATGAAGTTCTCGCAGCATGCTTGTGAGGTCTTCTGCAGAACTGCTGATGACTATAATATCGTCTGCAAATCGCAGATGATTAATGTGTACTCCGTCGATGTTTATTACCTTTTCATTCCAGTTTATTATCTTATTCCCATTTCCCTATTATTCCCATTTGTTATTCCCATTTCTGAAGACATCCTCCGGGAGCGTGAATAGTTTCGGCGAGATCGTGTCTCCTTGTCTCACTCCTCTTTTGATTGGGATATACTCTGTTTTTGAATCTTTGTCAATTTTCACCTGGATGGTCGCATTTTCGTAGACCTGCTTGATGAGGTTTGAGTACCTGAGTCGATTCTCGCATTATCGATATTGCCTATGTTTCGACGGACTTTTTTCGATGAGACTGCGAAGTGTTTGCAAGTGGTCCATGGTACCAAATCCTTTCCGAAATCCTGCTTCTTCGCATGGTTGATATGAGTCCATTTTGGGGACTCATATCAAAATCCAAAGATTTATTATGGCCAAAAACAAGCAATCAAAATCTCATCACTGACTACATGGAACAAGCTGAAAAATGTATAGAGTCAACGAACAATATGAATGAATCTGATGACTCAGTCACTTTACTCTATCACTTTAAGTGATATCGTACCACCAAGAGAGAAGATGATAGTGCTGTTCACTTCCGATGGTGATAGTGATGGTGATTTTTTTTCATTTTTCATCACACATATCATTTTTTCTTACGTTTCTTGGAGATTCGGAGGTTTAAGGTCCATATTAAAGTTGTCGTGACAGAACTAGTAGGGATGATAATTGTGAACCTTGGGGAACAACTTGAAGATAGGTAAATAAGTAAACATAGGACGTTAAGGAAGATAACATGGGACGTTTAATTTGTATAGTTTAAAAAGCAGTCCGTTGTGCCAAACTGTATCAAAAGCTTTGTTTATGTCGAGGAAAAGAGCGGCGGAGTGTTGATTAAGAAGGTGAGAGGTTTGTATCTTTTTTCTTTCCTGTTTCGAATAGCCCTAGTATGAACCACGCTTGTTCAACTGTTGGGCGTTGATCTTTGCCCAGTATTGTCGCATCTTCTGCCGGTGTAACTCCTTTCTGTCTTCTGTCCAAGGAGTATCTTTCCTTCGAGGTTTTTTCCTGAAAGCCACGGACTTCCTTCAAGGTGCTCATGGACTGTCTGAGTCTATTATTTCCAGTTCTTTAATATCCTTCTCGGTTTCTGTCAACCAAGTGATACGAACCTTCTTGTTTTGCCAGTAGGTGAACAGACGGTTGGTTAGTCGGTTTGAAGGCAATATTGTAACGTGGCCATAGAAAGCTACCCATCCTTTCCTTGTATAGTCAAAGAGCCTCCCAATATGTTCATAGAGCTCAGAGTTATGTCGCCTTCGGAATTTATCTTCCTTTACCGGGCCTAGGATCTTCCTGAGTATTCTCCTCTCTCTGACTTCCAATTTCTTTACCAGACCTCTTCGGTTCAAGGAAAGATAACTAGGGTTCAATCCATTCGCCGAGATACTTAAATTTCTCAGTCCTCTTGATGTTTCCCTGCTCTAGTAATATCTCGCTGTTTGCTTCTTTGATGTTGGTGAAGTATTCTGTTTTCTCCACGAGACTTAAAGAGCCACTTTGGCAGCCTGTTTTCTGAAGCAATTTACCTGCATTGTTGCCATTTCAAGAGAATCAGCAATCAGTGCCATCTCATCTTCAAAGGTCACGCAATCTACAACTAGTCCATCGTTCTTATGTCCCAGGTATATAACATATAGGTCTGAACACCCAAGTTGATCAGTTCCTTGCGCCACTCTCTCATAACCTTTTCAAAGACACAGTTGAAGAGAAGTGGAGAAAGTCCATCTCCTTGTCTCACTCCAGTTTTTATTTCGAAGCTTTCTGAGATCTCGCCTCTAAATTTTGGAATGGGTGTTGGTCGAGGTTTCTAGGATGAGTCTGCGAGTTTTGTTGCCTAGCCCTAGTTCCTGAAGAACTATATTAAGCGGTTTTCTATCAATGGAATCGTCTCTCTCTCTCTCTCCTTCTCAATTCGAAGATTGGTTGGCAGCAATTCTTCTCCTTCACTCCTCTCTGTCTTTTCAATTTTTCATATGATTTTACTCCTATATCTCCTTGAATTTGTTTCACGTATTGTAATCTGGGTCTTCCTCTGCCTCTTTTGCCTTGTACCATTCCTTCCATAACATTGATTATAAAATCATTGTACCTATACAGATGTCCTATTAACTGGTATCTCCTTCTCATTATTGTTTTCAATAGGGCTCTTTTTCACCAACTCTTCTAAGAACTTCTTCATTTGTCAGGCTTGCCGTCCAGGAGATTTTCTGCATTCTCCTCCAACACCACAATTCAAATGCTTCTAGTCTCTTCTTATCGCATGTACCAAGTGTCCGAGCCGTTTCTGAGCCGTACAATGCCACACTCCAGACATAGCATTTTATAAATGTCTCTGCAATTTAAGTTCCTTGATGTGAGAAGCACCCGTGTGTTGTTAAAGGCTATTTTTGCTTGCGCAATTCTGCTTTTTATGTCTGCTGAACTTTTGCCATCTGAGGTGATTTTGCTTCCTAGGTAGGTGAACGTATTAACTTGTTTCAGTGGTACATCGTTAACCCTAATGTGGGCTGTAATTTGCTGGCGGTTGCGTACCATGATATCTGTCTTCTGTGTGTTGATTTTCATGTTGTACTTTTCTCGTAGGATCTTATTCATTCCTGTTAACGCTTTTTGCAGATGTTCTTCATTCTTTTCAATGATAGCAATGTCGTCAGCAAACCTTGTCATTTTAATTTCTACTCCATTGATCTTAATTCCTTCCTGTTTACATTTCTTAATTGCCTCCTCAATATACAAGTTAATAGTGCTTAATAGTGCTTATATATAGTGCTTGTATAGTGTTAATAGTGCTGGTGATAAATTACATCCTTGGCGTACTCCTTTTTGTATGTATGCCTCTTGTAATTCACCCTTCATATTTATATTGGCTCTTTGATTTTTGTACAGTTCATGTACTATCCGTCTGTCTCTGAAATCTAGACCAGCCTTATTCATAATTTTCATCAGCACATTCCAATTCACATTATCGAAGGCTTTCTCCAAGTCCACAAATGCAACAAACAACATTCTTTTTAGGTCCAGCATTTTATCTACAATCTGTCGTAACATTAAAATAGCCTCCCTTGTTCCTCTATTCCGTCTAAATCCAAACTGATCTTCATCTAAATTCTGATCAATTTTGTTGTTTATTCGGTTGTATAGTATTCTTGTTAATATTTTAGATTTATGTGTGATAATAGACTCAAGTTACGGTGTTCTTCACATTTTAGAGTACCTGGTTTCTTTAGTATTGGGATTATGATGCACTTTTTAAAGTCTTCCGATATTTTTCCAGTTTCATATATTTCTTTGATTAGTTTAAATATATAACTATGTGTTTCATCATAGAATGCTTTTATCATTTCTCCAGTTATTTCATCGCATCTTGGTGCTTTATTGCTCTTCAGTTCTTTCAGAGCGTTTGAATATTCCTCTTTTGTTAGTGATGGTCCTAACTGATCATTTGTCACATTTTCTTCGTTTTCCAGATTACTCATCTCACTTGGATCTTCATATAATTTTTCTATGTAACGTTTCCATCTCTCTCCCACTTCCTTGTTCGCAGTTACCAGTTTTCCATTTTCATGTAATATGTTATTACTACGGACATTGATTTTCTTGAACTGCTTCCTAATCAGTTCATAGGCTGTTTCTATATTTCCCATCTTAAGCTTTTCTTCTACTTCCTTGCATTGTTTCATTATAAATTCTTCTTTAGCCTTCTTTGCTTCTCTGTTGACTATGTTTCAGAGTCTTATAGTTTTTAATTCCTTCTTCACTTTTTGAATTTTTAATTTTTTTCCTTTCTTCCATAAGTTCCAATGCATATTCAGTAATCCATGGTTGTTTTACTTGTTTCTTTGTCTTTCCTATTTCTTGACCAGCTGCTTCTAGGACTGAGTGTTTCAGACCAATCCATTTCTCATTTACAGTACAATTTGGTGTTTCTTTAACTTTATGCTGTGCCAGTTTTTGATATCTTTCCGTAACACTGCCTTGTCTTAACTTTTTGACATCGTATTTGCAGTATTCTTTAGCACTATTTTTCTTTCTTCTTAATCTTAGCTCAGATTTTAGCAGTACTAGATTGTGGTCACTAGCTACATCAGCGCCTGGATAACTTTTACATTGTTTAACTTGGTTGCGGTATCTTCCTCTTACCATTACGTAATCTATTTGGTATCGTGCTCTGTCTCCGGGTGCAGTTCACGTATATCTTCTTCTCTTAAGCTGCTGGAACCATGTGTTTGCAATTATTAGTCCTTTCTCTTTACAAAAGTCAACTAGTTGTTTCCCTCTGTAATTTCTCCTACCAAGTCCGTATTTGCCCACAGTATTTCCATCTTCCTCTTCACCTACGGAAGCATTCCAGTCTCCAAGTATGATGAGGTTGTCTTTATCTTTAACCGTTTCCATTACTTCCTCTAGTTGTTCATATACTTGGTCCACTTCTTCATCAGCATGACTGGATGTTGGCATATATACCTGTATTATTACTGTGTCAGTTGGTTCATTTTCTATTCTTACAATTACTATTTTATCATTGTAGTCCACATAGTTCTTAACTCGTGTGCCTAAGTTAACACTAAGGAAAAACTTAGGCACACGAGTTAAAAACTATGTGGAATACAATGATAAAATAGCAATTGTAAGAATAGAAAATGAACCATCTGACACAGTAATAATACAGGTATATATGTAGGTATATATACAGAAATAAGATGGCCTAAGAAAGGAGATTTATGGAGTGGTAATTTTAAAATTATATACTCCGTAGAGAAAGGAAGTTACGCAGGCGTAGGGGTTATCCCCCTACTTAACGCCTGCGCAACTTCCTTTCTCTCCGGAGTATATAATTTTAAAATTACCACTCCATAAATCTCCTTTCTTAGGCCATCTTATTTCACTTATTCTTAGTATGTCTATATTATGTTCTTCCATCTCCTTTTTTACATTCTCTAGTTTTCCACAGATTTGAAGGGATCTTATGTTCCATGTTCCTATTTTGGCATGTCTTGTTCTATCTTTAACTACACGCTTTGAAACTCTCCCCAGCCGGAGATCCGAATTGGGGACTATTTTTCCTCCGGATTGTTCAGTAACAAAACCCACCATCATTGCAGTTAGACAAGGGACATCCAAAAGAATCTTTTATGAAGTGGTTTCCCTCTTGCCTTCTCCATTCTATGCCGTTGACCTAGTTGTTGGTTCAATGAAATCGTAGGCCTTCCTAAAATCAACAAAAGTGACGACCACCTTGGGGTTTCTCATCTTAAAGTATGCAAGTATGCAGTTTTAAGATTGAGGATCTGTTCAACATAGGATCTGGTCTTCCTGAATCCTCCCTGATATTCTCCCAGTTGACTATCCAGCTGATGTTCTGCCCTTGTTTGTAACGCCTTGGAGTATCTGTGAGTTGATCTTGTATGTTACCGGGACCAGAGAAATTCCAGGGTAGTTGTTTATATCAGTAAAATCTCCTTTTTTGTAAAGCGGATGGATCAAAGCCGATTTCCAATCAGGTGGTAATTTCTCTGTTTCTCAGGTGTCCTGGATGCCAGGATCTCGGTTAGCTTGCCCACGGAATTGCTTCCAGCACCTTTCCACAGTTCAGCAACGATATAGTCCTCTCCTGCTGCCTTATTATTCTTAAGAAGTTTAATGATCTGGCCAGCTTCTTCCAAAGAAGGAGGCAGCGAGTGCGGGTTAGGTGTGGTTTGTTTATAGGTGTGGTTTGTTTATAGTTTAAGTCTTCGCTGGATCGATCACAGTTGAGTAGGTTTTCACAGTTGAACAAGTACTGAGCTAAAAGGTGGCAGTTGTCCTTGTCGTTAAAATCCAGTTTGTCTTGTGAGTTTCTGAAGTGGAGGCTTGGCGGAGCGTATTTTCTGAGTGTCTGCTTGAAGGTTCCAAAGAAATCTCTAGAGTTATTCTTAGCAAAGCTCTCTTCGATTTGAGTTAGTTGGTTTTGTTTGAAGGTCCGCTTGGTTCCTCGAATTATCTTGGCCTTTCTTTGTTCCAAAAAGTTATGGAAATTTTCCTTGGTCTTTTTAGAATTCCACTTCACCCAGGCTGTCTGTCTTTGGGCTATTGCATTGTCACAGTCTTCAGTACACCACGGATGCTTCCTTCTAATAGCGAGGGGGGCGAATGAAATCGCCGCCTTGACAAGAGTCTTCTTCAGTTGGTACCAGCTGTTGAGATCTGTATTTTTCAATCTCTGATTTACTTCTTTACTGTTCCTAAGTTGCTCTACGTCAAATCTTACCATTTTTGAGGATCTGTGTAATCTAGTGTTTCTAGGCTGGAGTCTTATTTTAATGTTTGAGAGGTAGTGGAGTCCAGATTGGCGCTTCTTAGTACCTTCTCGTTTCGTATTACTTTTTGAGATTTTCGTTAAATGGCCACAGGATCTATCTGAAATTCACACAGGTTGGTATTAGGTGAAATCCAAGTCTTCTGCTTCCTTAGCAAGTGTTTGAAGGCTGTAGACTTCATAATAAATCCAAAAGTGCTACACAGATTCACAAATCGTTCTCCATTGCGATTAATTGTCCACGCCAGATAATTGCCCACTATGTTTCTGTATTTTTTCTCTCTCCCCAATTGGGCATTGCAGTCACCATTGAAGCATTGAAGTATGACGGTGTGCCTCTCTGGAAGTTTAGAGATAATATCTTCCCAAATAATATAATAGATAAGTAAGATAAGTCTTCCCAAAATTTATCAGTTGTCTCTATATTGTGTCCTGGTTGGTCAATTGGTTGGGGCATATACATTGATTATAACGTCGCCCTTGTTTGCACATTTGAGAGAGCGGATGGATACACGACTGCTCGGGGAGGTAAAGTCGGTGACTGAATCCAGTATCCTGTGAAATATGCGACCTTTAAAGATTTATTCCAAATTTTTACCCAGAACAGAGAGCAGAGTGATTTTTATTTTGTCTTGATATTTTATTTTTTGTGCTTTTCACGAATTTTAAAATTATTATCAGCAACAATATATCAAATGTGCATAAGCCCAATTTATTTTTTTACGCGAATATAATGTTTTACGCGATCATATCAAGCATAAAAACCGATACATCATTTCCCATTAAGTCCATGTTTTTTTTACGCGTTTCTTTTTTAACGCGACGTGGAAGGAACCGACAGTCTCTACACATCCCGAAACCTACATTCAAATTCCGTATTGAATTTGTAAGATTTGAAATACCTTCGGTATTGAGCAAGTTGCGTAAGTAGTCTAAATAGATATAGATTTATTCTCTCTGTGAAACTATGTGGCGGCAGTGCAAGTAAATGTAAACGACCACTTACTGTCCAGTCTAAACTACAAAAATTGTCGGCGCAGCTCAGTCTCACAAGCAAATGCAATGAAAAAAAACCCTCTCGACTCGGCCAGAGAGAATGTAAATTTGTCCCTATACATTACGCCGCCCTGGGGCGATGTTTCGCAAAAGTTCTACAACTTGTGCGAGTTTGTGCATTTGTGCTGTATTTAACAACATTCCAGCAAACTTCAAAAACAAAAATGTTTGTCGAGCAAATTGTCTGTGAAAACTAGTTCACATTTGTATTAATTACCATTATTATTTTTTTGCGAGGAAAATGGTGTGCAGCATTAGGGGGAAATTGAGACGGTTGGTGAAAGAGACTGGTGTTAACTACAAGAGGTCAAAGTTCAGACACGGACGGCGAAACTGTTGCAAATTATTTTAATTGATGGGTTTATGGTTTTTGATATGCAATTATTTCAACTATCTAAAATTTATAAGGTTTTTACTGTCTTCCTCGATTTATAAATTACATACTTGGATTTGACATGACTTGTAAAAACAGTATATTATATAAGTTTAACAGAACAGGCGAGACTAGACAGACAATAATCGACAATACGACGTGTTATATGGTGATTTTTTTCTCTCTGAAGTTGGTGATAATTAACTGCGTAAAAGTAAAGTTTTGTACATTTTTGTCTCAAAATTTATTAAAAATATATATACTGACAATGAGAGTAGATGAACTGACAAGACTAGACTGACAGGAATGTATAGACTAAACTTTACAAACAAGGCTAGACATATAAGACAAGATTCTAGTTCAAGAGAGTATTTTATTGCTAGTTTAACAGGAAATGTGCTAGTCTAAATTTCGATTGTTTTGTAATTAAGGAATCGACATCCTGCGATTGTTTCCCGTTTTAGGCAGTAAAGTGTAAATACTTTCTATAATTTCGACCAATTTATATTTCTAAAACGGAAACTGTTGCGACAAGGTTAATTCGAATTATATAAAACACAAAACTATTTAATTAAAAAAAAAGGCATTGTTTAATCTTATCTGCCCTAGTAAAATTGAAATGTCGTCGATGTGTCTGATAATGAGTGAGGTGTCGACTCGTATCGTAATACGTAAAACGTTTAAGTGTCAAAGAAACGCTGAAACAGTGACGTTTCGCTGAACTGATTTTCTGTGAAGGGTCGTCCAAATTTCGAGGCGTTGACATTTGTGCCGCCCGACACTACCCGTTTGTCTCGGAAACACATCGTTTCACTTCGACGACACTTTATTTTCACCATAGTGTCTGGTATTGTCTGCCCTGTCTTAAGAATCCAGTTTTGTTCTATAAAAGTTAATTTATTAGTTGCATCAAGATCGGAAGGTCTTGCCTGTCTAGTATTGTCTGCCTTGTCTTGACAGTCCAGTTTGTTTCTATCAAAGTTAATTTATTAGTTGCATCAATTTTGGAAGGTCTTGCCTGTCTAGTATAGCCTGTTTTGTCTTGTCGGTCCAGTTTGTTTCTATCACAGTTAATTTATCAGTTGCAACGAGATCGGAATGTTTCGCAAACCAGTCTAGTTTTTGGATACTTAATAAGGTGTCAATAAAACCCGCATGACATAAAACTGTTTGGCAACGTGTAATTTATAATAATTGCGGCGGCGATTGAAAATGATAGCATTGGGCGTTTCGTCCCGATAAACCCGAGGAATTTCAAAACGCGATTGTAATTGGATCCAGTCCACACTCCGACCGAGCAGAAATCTAAATCCACATCAAAAATGTTGTCGCTGTGCCTCCAGATTGTTGCAATTTGAAAGGAGCACAAACACTTATTAAACATTTATGTTTATATAAACACATACACACACATAAATACAATTTTGACCTCGTCCAGTAATCTTGTCCAGTCTAGTCTTGTCCAGTCTAGTCTTGTCCAGTCTAGTCTTGTCCAGTCTAGTCATGTTCAGTCTAGTCTTGTGTAGTCTCGTCTTGTCCAGTCTAGTCTTGGCGAGTCTAGTAATGTTCAGTCTAATCGTGTCTAGTCTAGTCTTGTCCAGTCTAGTCTTGTCCAGTCTAGTCTTGTCCAGTCTAGTCTTGTCGAGTCTAGTCTTATCCAGTTTAGTCTTGTCCAAGGATGTCTTTGTACTTTGCTATTGCCATTGTTTCGTTCCAGACTGGCGTCCCGTACAGCAGTATTGAGTGTACCACTGAGGCTAGGATTTTTCTTCTACCCGTTTAGACACCCCTCCCCCAAAAAATTAGGCATTAATCTCTAGGGCCGTAGCAGTTCTTCAGGATTTCCTCGCCGACTGTTTAATGTGCTCCCTCATTTTCATGTCTTTATCTATTATTATTCCCAGATATTTTATATATTTTTCCGTATGGATGTTTATCCCTTCTACTTTAATTACCATATTAAGGATTTTTCTTCTTCCTGCCAGCATTACGGCTTCTGATTTCTCAGGAACCATTTTGAATGTTTGTCTCTTATCCAAATGCTTATCTTATTTAGGGTCTTATTTGTGATGTGTGTGATCTCTTCCATATTTCTACCTTTGACAATGATAGCCAGGTCGTCTGCGTATGCGACTAGAGTCACATTTCTTCGTACAGGGAGCCTTATAGTTCCGTCATATAGTATATTCCATAATAGAGGTCCAAATACCGCGCCTTGGGGCACCCCACGTGTGACCCCTATTTCCCTATTCTCCCCTATTTCAAGTGTCCGGTTTTGAAGATAACTTTTAATTACGTTGATAAGGTATGTTGATAGTTTTCTTTCCTCCATTTCTTCCCATTCTGCAATATTGAACGCTTTTACCACGTCTATTGTTACCATAATGCAATATGGCCTATCTTTATAGTTTATTCTTTTAATGTCTTTTATAATCTTCTGTATTTTGTTCACTGCGTGTATTCTACTTCTACCTTTACGAAAGCCAAATTGTAAGTTTGCGAGATCTCCTTTCATTTCCAGCTCTTTTACTATTCTATCCCCAATTATGCCTTCCATTAGTTTGGCCATAAAGTTTTCCACTCTTCTAGAAATTTGTTTGGCCGTAGGATTTCGTTTGCAAGGCGAAGTAACTTTGTTGGCTTACAATTGCTTGTTTTACTATTTCTGCCGGAATGCCATCTTCTCCTGTGGCTTTTTTACTTTTCAGTTTGGTTGATGCTGCATTTAGCTCTTTTGTTGTGATTGCCGGTATTTCTTCTTTGTTAATTTCTTTGTAAATCCAGTTCTGCACCTCTCCTTTTGGGAAGAGTTTCTTTGTTTGTGTTATCAGTTCGTCATCTGTAAGTTGTATCTTTGGCATTATTTTCATTATTTTACATACTATCTTATATCCATCCCCCCATATATTATTGTCTATTTCGTTGCATATGTTCCTCCACGCCTGATCCTTGGCTTGTCTGATTTCTGCTTTTAATTTTCTTCAGCCCTCGACATATCTACTATAGATCTTTTCTTTAAGTTCGGGTCTTTTCCAAGTTTTTTTAATTTTTGTGTGTAATTTGTTGCTTTCTAGTCCGCACTTCTTCTCTTATTGTGGCTATTTCATTATTCCACCAGTATATGGGTTACTTATTACTTAGTTTGTTTCCTTTCTTCGCGAAAGATTCATTGTATGCCTGGGTTTGGACTGCTTGGCAGCTTGTTGCATCTATTTTGTGATCGTTGCTCATTTTCCTTAGTTCTATGATTCTTCCTAGGTTTTCTGCGAACCTTTCTATTCCATCCTGGTTGTATTCTCCTTTTTTTTATTTATTTGTTCACGGTCTTCTATAGCGATCTCAAAAGTAATATTTTGGTGGTCGATGAGGTTTATTATCATCGTTATATCATTTACCATTACCACTTTTTTATCTTTTTGTTCATATTTTCGCTATGTATAGTGATATCTATGTATGATTCGCTGTTTCCCCTTCTAAACGTTTATTCCGTTCCAGTATTTGCCACGATCATATTCATTTCGCAGATCCATTCGTATAGTATGTCCCCTCTTTCATCATCTTTTGGAGATCCCCATACACATGATTTCGCATTTAGGTTTTTTTACCAGCTATGTTAGGTTTACCAGCTATGATCACATGTTGTCCTTATCATCTAGTCTTGTCCAGTCTAGTTCTCTCCAGTCTTGTCCAGTATAGTCTTGTCCAGTCTAGTCTTATCCAGCCTAGGCTTGTACCGTTCTTTTTTTATGGAGGCGTAGCAAGCACAGCTGATTTAACTTGAAAAGTGACCCCAACGGAAACCATCCTGACACTGCTCCTCGGATGATTTTAGGATGCTGGTGTATTATTATGTTTAGACGCCTTTGAGAACCTTGCTTGCCCCATCCAGCTAAGCTGATTAAGGGTTCGGATTTAGTTGTTGATTCTCTATCTTCTGCCTAGTTCTTTCGTCTTGCTCCTTGCAGATTATTATATTATGTATGGTATTTTGGACGCTTTCCCAATTGTCTTCGGACTCCAGCATGTAGGGTGTTGCCGTTCGCGGTTCAAGGTCTTTTGGTAGGGTCTTCCTCTGGTGTCCCTCCTATAGCACGAGTAAATAGTGTATGCCACACTGTCTTCTTCACCGCAGTACTCGCACAAGCTGTCAGCAGCTCCTATTTTGTGGAGATAATCCTGGAAGCACCCATGTCCACTGAGTGTCTGGGTAAGGTGGTAATTTACTTCTCCGTGCTTCCTGGTGATCCATTTTTCTACATCGTGTATCAAGAGTTTCGTCCACTGTCCCTTGGCGCTTGCTTCCCAGTGCTTCTGCCATGTCCGCAGTATATCTCTTCTTGCCGCCTTTTAGCTTCTTTTTTGTTGACTACTGCGGCTGGGACTCTCTGTGTCCTCGAGTATATGTTTAGCGTATTCATGACTAGCAGCTCTATTGGCGGCATGCCTGCAATTACCAGGGACGCCTTGACACAGTCCTGTAGGCACTGCTGGCTCTAATCTGGAACATTCTCTGGGCTGCTCCCAGCTTGTGCTTGGTAACTTCCACGTTCGTGGCTTTTGTCCATACTGGGGCAGCATATAACATTGCCGAGTGCGCCACCGAGTACAGCAATTTTCTTTTGCTGCTTCTTGGTCCTCCGACGTTAGGCATGAGCTTTTCCAACGCGCACAGGGTTTTTTGGGCTTTGTCCAGTCTAGTCCAGTCTAGCCTTGTCTAGTCTAATCTTGTGCAATCTAGTCTTGCCCAATCTAGCCTTGTCCAGCCTAGTTGTTGGGAAAGGCATAAATAATTTTCGAAGGACCATGTGCACTGTACACTGTACACTATGTAAAACTTATTTACTGTCAGTAAGTAATTACATAAAACTACATTGGTCTCCCTTTCTAGGACCACTTCTCTTAAAGTTCACTTACGTACTACCCTGTAACTCAATATTTAAGTACCCCTACTTGGAGTTGAAAACAAGACTCGCCGGCTAGTCTTGTCTTGTTCAGTCTAGTCTTGTCCAGTCTATTCTGATCCAGTCTAGTCCTGTCCAGTCTAGTCTTGTTCAGTCTAGTCTTGTCGAGTCTAGTCTTGTCCAAATAGTTTGGCCTAGTCCAATCTAGTCTTGTCCAGTCTAGGCTTATCCAGTCTAGTCTTGTAAAGTCTAGTCTTGTCCAGTCTAGTCTTGTCCAGTCTAGTCTTGTCCAGTCTAGTCTTGTCCAGTCTAGTCTTGTCTAATCTAGTCTTGTCCAGTCTACTCTTCTCAAGTCTAGTCTTGTCCAGTCTAGTCTCGTTCAGACTAGTCTAGTCTTGTCCAGTCAAGTCTTGTCCAGTCTAGTCTTGTCCAGTCTAGTCTTGTCCAGTCTAGTCTTGTCTAATCTAGTCTTGTTCAGTCTACTCTTCTCAAGTCTAATCTTGTCCAGTCTAGTCTCGTTCAGACTAGTCTAGTGTTGTCCAGTCTAGTCTTCCCCAGTAAATTCTTGTCCAGTCTAGTCTTGTTCAGTCTAGTCTTGTCCGGTACGGTTGAAGTAGAGGTAAGCTGTAGTGTCCTACAGTTCCATTAGCCCTAACACTATGGAATATCTTATACGACGATATTTTAAGAATGAAGCTGCCTGAAGGTGTCACATTAACACTTATGTCAATACCCAGGCGTTACTACGTTGTTCAATACCCGGGTACCCGTGTACCCGCATGGGGTTTTCATTCAATAAAATAATTTTAATACCCGGAGACTTTCACATTACAACTCGGGATTACCCATACAGTATTCCACTACCCGAATAACCCTATTTCAATAAATAAAACCGCCGGGTGGGCAAAGTATGGGATCAAAATATGGTGGATAAGCGACGCCAAAAATTCATATCCATTGAAAGGTCAAATTTACACTGGCAAAATAAGAACTGGCCGTGAAATAAATCAAGGCGAAAGGGTGGAAGAGACTAAAAGATTTAGCTGCAAAATATAAAGGATCCGGAAGAAATATTACAATCGATAATTTTTTTACTACTTTACCTTTAGCAAAGCATTTATTGTATGGAACCTAACAATTGTAGGAACATTGAAAAGAAAATAAAAAATACATTCTAGTAGACATGCTAGCATCTAAAGATCGTGAAGAATTCTCTTCTCCATTTGGGTTTCATGAAAAAGTTACTCTATGCTCTTATGTTCCTAAAAAAAAGAAAATTGTTCTATCTACGATATACTTCTATCTACTTCTATCTACGATGCACTCAGATTTACAGTGAAGACAAAAAAAGAAACCAGAAATTGTTCAGTATTATAATAAACCAAAAATTGGTGTAGATATAATGGATAAGATGTTGGGCTGTTACACAATCCACAGATCTACATCCAAAATATTTTTTAACCTAACCTAACCTAACCTATATCATTCATCATATAAATAACGTATTTTTAAGAAAAATAAGTGAAGAATTATGTATAACAGCTATTCAACAACGATCTCAAAATATGCAAATTATGAGAAATTTCACCACTAGGATTGCCATAGGAAGCATATATGGAAAACCAATAGATCCTACAAGCAGGACAACAACATCAAGTGAGCCAGGCGGGTCTACTGAACAGACAGATTCCACTGGACGAAAAATTGTTGTAGGATCATGTCATATTTGTTACCAGGATGTCTATAAAAAACGGAGAAAAAACGCGAAAGTCGTGTAAAGAATGTAACAAACCAGTTTTCGATGAACATTCAAAGTAATTGTAAAATGTGATGCATGTTGCCAATAATAAATTGAATATAAAAATATTTTATGTATAATTTATAATAAGTTTTATAATAAAATTAATTAAAAGTTAAATAAATCCGTTTATTTATATATTAAGTAATATTTGTTTTATCCCTAGAAATAAGTTTAATTATTTATTTATATATGGGTACCCGGGTACCCCGGGTATTGAACAACGGGGTATTTGACTTTAAGTCCAAAAAGTTTATATATTTTTTGGCACATTTTATTATTTATTTATATGAATCGATGTCAATAGACTCAAATAACGAGGATCTGGAAGGATTTGATGATTTTTCGTTAAATAAAAAAGATATATATGTAAGAACATGCAAAAGGGTACCCGGGTGTTGACATAAGTGTTAATTGATTTCGACCTATCCTTGGTCGTAACCGCAAAAAATGAACAAGAAATAATGCGTGATGTAAACCATGTATGATAACCCAGTGGATTACAACTGAAGCTAGCTCCCGAAAAAAACGAGACAGTCCTATTGACCGGTCAAATAAAACTTCTGACAATCAATTTTAATGTGGGAATCACGGAAATAATCCGAAAACAATAAATGAAATGTCTGAGCATTATAACAGATAAATGGCTTACATGCCCTTACAGATGCTGCAGGAAAAGGACTAAAGACACTGGGAGAAATGGAAAAAATTATTCCAAACGCAGGGAGACCCGGAAGCTCTAAGGGTAGGTATGGTAACACAATCCGCTATGTTATATGGAACTCCAGTGTGGGCAGAAAAAATGAAAACAAGAAGCATCGTAGAAAAATTGGAATCAGTACAACTTAGAATTGCACTTCGGACATGCAGGACAGTATCCGGAGAGACAGCATTAGTAATCGCCGCTATTGCACCCATCGATTTGTTCGCAAAAGAAAGAAGAGGAATAAGCAAGACAGGCCATAACAAACGCAGGCTCAAAGCCAGAGTGAATCTCGTCAACGAATGGCAGCAAAGGTGGTCACATACAGAGCAAGGTCAGCAGACTAGGCTACAGATACCAGACTTAACTATATGGACCGGAAAAGTGAGTTACTGTCTCATGCAAATTCTAACAGATCACGGTTGCTTTAACGACTTTTTACACTATATTGGTAGAACCTCGAATAATTCATGTGTATACTGTGGTGAAATAAACAGAATGTTTGAATGCTACAAATGGAAAGTGATACAGATGAAGCTTAAAAGAATATGGGTACACCTTTCGACGCACGAACCGTCATAGGCAATAATATAGTTTTTGAGTTAGAGCTGTGTAGATAGTTTATTGAATTTTACATTTTATATTTTAGAAAAAGAATGAATCGTGGACGGTTTTCAGTAATTATGGTTGAAGAAAGAGACAAAGAAAACATCAGCCCTAGCTTACTGACTCAATTTGAAAATATACAACCAGATACTAGCCCTTGAGAACACGTTTGCAGACATAACTCAGAAGGAGACGGTAATAGTAAACAGGCCAGAGCTAGAAGATGACCTCAACATCTCATTAGGTGATGAAGATTCATCTAAGGAAATTATTGCCGCCTTATTTGTGGTTTAGAAATCTATTCCAAGCACGTCTAAACAACAGCCGACTGGTACACCAAATTATTACATTTCACCGATCCGTAGTGACGAAAGTGACATTGACAACTCAGATGAGGATCCCAATTTTAGGTTGATTCATAAAAGTAAGACACCATCTAAAGTCGTACCTTCTAGTTCATCGTTGTCCTCGTCCAACACTAGCAGTAGCAGCTGTTCAAGTTCTAGTAGCTCGTTGCACACCGAAGATAACAGTGAACATGAAAAACTTGACCCTCAAAACGCTATGTTTTTTGAAATTAATGGCCAAGACGATAGATTAGGAAAGACGAAAGGTTAAAAAGAGAGAACGAAAAACAACGATGTGGAAATCGAAAGTTGCAAAGGTGCTGAGAAATTTTGGTAAATAAAGTAAATAAACCAGTCTTTGTCGAAATCGAAGATACAAGTGTCAGAGAGAAAAGTTGGACCCCCTGTGGAGAAAAATGTCTGTTAAAATGTAAATAGAAGATCGATCAAATATCAAGGCAACAGCTTTTGATGTGTTTTGGGGACTTGGCAATCTTGAAAAGCAGAGAGAATTTATAGTGCGACACTCACAACAAATAAAGCCTACATAACAATACTCAAGCACACAAGATTTTAGAGCTCTTAACACCGCCCTTTATTTTGAAGTTGATGGATCCAAAATTAGGGTATGCAAACCGTTTTTTAAATTCACTCTTGACTTGAGTTATAAAGCTATACGAACGGCACTTACCAAAAAGTCGGAATCAGGAGTCATACAATCTAATTTGAGAGGAAAACACGGCCATCAACCAACTATTAATCCACAAATTAAACAGAGCGTTATAGATTTTATAAATTCTATTCCAAGAATTCAATCTCACTACTTGAGAGCTCAAACGACAAGAGAATTTATTTCAAGTGATAAATCGCTGGCCGATATCTACAGAGATTATAAAGAACTTCATGAAAAGGATGGTTTAGCTTTTGCCGCGTCTTCCACATTCAACGTGATATTCAACACCGAATTCAATATTTCGTTTTTCTTACCGAAAAAAGATCAATGTGATCTGTGCGAAAGGTACAAGAACTCGGACGTAGAAGAAAAACGCAAGATAAGCCAAGAATATGAACAGCATCTGAAAGAAAAATCTCTCTCAAGAACTGAAAAGGAAAACGATAAAAATAGGACCGATCGTACTATCGTAGCAGTTTACGACTTGCAGGCAGTATTGCAAATTCCAAAGGGACAAATATCCCTATTCTTTTATATCCAGGATCAACTGCCTCAATTTTACTATCAGCGATTGAAGGGCAAAAGAAGTTGTATGCTACTTTTGGGATGAAACCGAAGGAAAGAGAGGAGCTGTTGAAATTGGCAGCTGCATACTCGACTACGTTAAAGCTCAAGTAGACCAAAATCCTAATAAAGAAATTGATATAATTTTCTACTCGGACAATTGTGGCGGTCAACAAAAAAATAAGTTTCTGTTGTCATAGGCAGCCTATGCTGTCAACAAGTTGAGAGTCAAGTCTATTACTCACAAGTTTCTAATACGTGGACGCTCACAAAATGAAGGTGATAACGTTCATAGTGTCATTGAGATACAAATTAAAAGATACTTGCAGTCGGGTCCAATCTATATACCAGAGCAATATAAAACTTTGATTGGTACAGCAAGAAAGACGGGAAAACCTTACAAGGTTGTAGAAATGACGTATGACAAGTTTTATGACGTCAAAGCCTTGCAAGAATCGTGGGGCACAAATTTCAATATAGACGAGGAGAGAAATCAAGTCAAGTGGCAGGTTCTTAGGGTTAAAAAAGAACGCCCTGAAGCGTTTTTCTATAAAACATCATTGACAGAGGAAACGTATAGGAATGTTTGTGTGCCAAAGAGGATTCTCCGCGTAAGTGGATCCAGATCTACCATACATCCGTCGTCACTTTCAATTAGTTTAACACATGCATACACTGAGAAAATTGCATTGTCTGATGCAAAAAAGAAAGACAGAAGAATTGATTAATAAGAACGTCATTCCAAAATCTGATTATGATGTTTATTATAAAGACTTTTTTCAACATACAATTAAACCAAAAAAATGTTTCTTTGAGTTGTTGCTCTTTAGATCTAGGTGTGCGATATGTTAGAAGATAAAGAAAATTGAGACCAAGACCAAGAGAAAAGATCCATAGACTTATCCGAACAATAATATCGACAAAAGAAACAGACTAGAGGAAGAGACAAGAGACCAAGTATAACGAAAACAAACTATAGTAACTAAATGACAACAACCAGCAATCTGAAGCCATGCGATAAGCGTTTCCGGAGAGCCTGGTTGGTGTATGTCTGTATAATGTACAGCTACGCCCCGAAAAAAAAAGTGCTGTCTAATGTTGTCCAGTATAGTCTTGTTTAGTCTAGTCGTGTCCAGTGTAGTTTTGTCTAGTGTAGTCTTGTCCAGTCTAGTCTTGTGCAATCTAGTCTTGTCCAGTCTAGTCTTGTCTAGACACTCATATACTTTCAATGCGGGAGACCCGGGTTCGAATCTTGGTCGGGGAGGCGACAACTAGGGCGGTTTTCATTAACCGTCCGGGCTGCCCACCCTGAATGAATGCAATATATGCGATACAGGGGTGGCGCATACTAACAGCCAAGGTGGAATAGGGGATTTGGTGAGACACTCATATACAATTTCTGCAAAATAATAAATTTAATTATAAATAAATTTTGCGTTGATCACAAGAACCGATATTGCATGTAGACCGTTCGTACCGCACTCTCTTGGAATTGCGCAACCGAAAATTATCCGTTATTATAATCTAAATGCGAATTGACAAAAACAAATTCACAAACGTAATTTAGATTAGATTGCGAAAATTAGATTTAATGAGTGAAAGACCGCGTGCGGAATGTGCTAAATTTTAGTAGTTAGTGCTCACAAACTTAGCACATAAGGAATTAACACCGCACACCTTAAGCAGACAAAGTTTAATAAAACTAGTTTTTACAGTACAAGACCAGACAGACAAATAATATTTTAAGACATTAAATTTCTTTTTGCTTTAGATGATTTTCAAAATGTTGTTAATTTTCTTGGATTTAATTGGACATATGCAAAACCAAATGGCATTAAAATCATTAGATTCAGACTACTTTCCAGGCGTTAAACAGAAAAATCATTGAGGTGATTTACGAATAAAATTTGTTTTCTTTACAGTTAATGCATGGCCGTATTTAAACTCGCATCAAAATATTGATATTATCGTCCAGTTGGATTCGTTTCAGCCAGGTGTTTGCTCGCTTACATATACATGCACCTTTCCCGCATGAATTGCGGTTGTTCATGTTCCACGTCTTATGCAACAGCGGCCTGTACAATCGATACACGCGGACCGATAAAACCAATATCAAGACACACACACACATTCAACTTTCATAATATAGATCGCTCGTGAATTTTGAGTCTCTCTCTCTCTCGCACGGGCTCGACTCCACCGACACGCTCCAAATATACATTTGAACTCGATATTCTGTTTAATATTGAATCGCCAACAAATTGAATACGCTCGAATTGAATTTCTTATTTGTTACATTAAATCTATTTATTTATTTATTGTGATTGATTCGCTAATTTCTACTTTCTGATTTCTTTTCGAGATTTTGGCACGATCATGGCCGCTTCAAATGTGATATGGATTGCTGGACAAATGTAAAAACATTTGTTTAAAAACAAATGTAAAAATATTTGAAAGTTGGTTTTTCAAAGCAAAAAAAGGTTTTTTTTTTCTTTTTTTGGAGGGAGCGTAGCGGGCAGCTAGCTACTGCGCAATCAAGTGGCTCCCCTGGAATAGGTGGAATAATGAACACATTCACCCTGGAACCGCTGTATGCATTACCTCAAGCTGAAGTGCATATGGTTTAGTCATATTTTATCAATTTTGTAAGTGCGCCTGTCGGTGTTTTCTCCGCTCTGCAGCATATCTCTCGTCTTTTTCTTTTTTTGCCAGAATATCCGAAAACATTTTGCTTAGAGAATTGCAGTTATTTTCGTTTTCTAGCATGAAATCTACTAGTTTTCTGGGTTCTATTGTAGCGTCTTTCCGAGCTGTAGTTCTTTCCTCTTCCCATCTGTCACATTCTAGTAGTCCCACTGCCCGTCTAATGCTCTTCTAATATTATGTAGATTGTCTTTGAAGCATCCGTGTCCTTTCAAAACTTGCGTCAAGGGGTAGTTTAATTCACCATGTTTTCTGTTTACCTATCCATTTAGATGTGTCCGGAATTAGCAGTCTCGCCATAGTCCTTTTTCCGTATTCTGCCAATTTCTTTGCCAGTCCTCTATAGTTTTTTCTTTTGCAATTTTTCTATGTTGTCTTGAAGATGCTTTATAGCATATTTTCCTTTCACTAGCAGTGTATTCTATTGGGGGGATTCCAGCAATTATCAAGGCCGCTTCCATTGATACAGTCCTATATGACTGCATATTCTAATAGCCGCTTTCCTTTGGATATTTGCAAGAATCTCTTTGTTTTTTGTCAGGAGCAGTGCGTTTGTCCACACAGGAAGCTCCAGGAGCTCCATATAGCATAGCCGAGTGGACTACCGAGCCGAGCAGTTTTCTTTTACTGCTCTTTGGTCCTCCGACCTTAGGCATCATTTTTTCAAGTGCAGCTACAGTTCTTAATCCCTTTTCCGCAGCTCTCGCAAAATCTGCCTCAAAATTTGTTTGCTTATCGATTTTATGCCTAGGTATTTTACCCATTCCTTGGATTTAATTACCACATTTTGTATTTTGAAGCACTTTGGTAGCACTTTTCTTCTTCCAGTCAAGAGAACCGCTTCTGCTTTTTCCGGTGCCTGTTGCAGGACCTTGCTGGCTATCCAGTTGTTAATGCCATTTATTGCTGCGTTTGCTTTTTCCATTAATTCCTGCTCAGATTTCGCTGTAACGACAAGCGCCAGATCGTCCGCATGACCTATCGTTGTTACACCTTCCGCTTGAGCCAGTTTAAGCACCCCATCATTGACGATGTTCCAGAGTACACAGGGCTTCCAGAGTAATTTCGGTGCCTGTTCCAGGTCCTAGTACAGATCCTTGTGGGACACCACTATTAACACTGTGCTCTTTAGGTTTTTCATTTGAAACTTATATGTTTTTACGGCTAATGAGATAGCTCCTTATAATCTGTAAGACAGGGTGGCATATATTTTTTTTCACTTCATCTATGATGCTTTGCCAAGATGTAGAATGGAATGGGTTTCGAACGTCCAGTGTTATAAGAACGTTTCTTGCCGCTCTGCTATATCTATTGTATAACTGCTTGTACTATTATCAGTGAGAGGAAATGTTTTTACGCACCCCCAAATTATACTTTGGGGAGTGTGGGACTCACCTACTCTCTAGGGCAGTCATACCCACTAAAACCATCTCCTCTTTTCCTCTCTTCTGTAGTGTTCCCGCCTTTCAGCTTTACATGCTACAAGTTTGGTCTTTATATCCTTTTCTCAACTGTCCTCTAGCTCTCTATTCTGTTCTTCCAGTTCATCTCTTGCCTTTTTCCGCATAACTTCTTCTACAAATGTCTTAACAATTTCCCAACTGTCCGTGTATGCGATCATTTCCTCTACGATGCTCTCCGGAGTCATGGCTGCCACGGGTAAGTTTCTAGTTATATTATCCCTTATGTCATCCCATTTTCCACAGTGGAACATTGTGTATTCTCTACGTTTTCGGAGCAGTATCGCATTGTACGCTCTCCCTCTTTCCGGTCCTCTCTGTGTAAGGGCAAAAGACTCCTACGTAGTGTAGAAATTTACCGATCCATGGTTGCTCTCTACCCATTTATTGATATCCGGTATTAGTCTGTGGATCCATCTTCCAGCTTTAGCGATGTCCCATTCTGTCTGCCACTTCACGTATGTCATTTCCCTCTGTTTCTTTCCAATCTTTTGTTATATCTCCCAGTGCAAGTCATACAGGCGCTTTCTCTCTATGTCTTGTCTGCGATTACGAGCGCAGCATCTGCCGATGTCGTGCGGTATGCACTGCATACCTTCAACACCATTGATCTTTGGGTGGACGTGATTTTCTTTCTATACGTTTGGCTTCTTGCTGACCCGGCCCATAGCGGAGCTCCGTAAATCATGTTTTGACTAGACCTGCCTTGACTAGCTAAGCCTTGAGTAGACAAGGTTACAAGGAGACTAGACAAGAAAATCATGGCCACCGGTGGACGTCATTTTCTTTCAATACGTTTGGCATCTTGTTGACCCGGCCCATAGCGGAGCTTCGTACATCACGATCGACTCCATTACTATCGCTAGAAATTTCCTTTTCTATTGTCCTGGGCCTCTAGCCTTTTTATGACTATTGCCACAGTTTTATTCAAATTCAAATTCAAACAATTTTATTTCATTATTTAAGTGAGTAAATACATATAATTAAATACACATATATACATCCTAAATGAAATGTGTCACACAGAATACAAATAACATTAGACGGAATTAGTTGCACTAATAACCTTCGAACAGAATTCTTTTAAATTATAAGGTTCAATAGTAACTAAAAGTTGGAATAGCTGCTTTTTGAATTTATTTAAATGAGTTATTTGCTTAATATCTCTTGGTAGGTTGTTGAATAATTTCATCATAATATATGGTGGGTTTCTCTCGGTGAGCGTTAGGGCATGTTTTGGTAGCTGAAATAGTTCCTTATTCATTCGCGTTAGACGTTCGGTGGGTTTGATGAAATCATTGAACAGGCAATTATGTTTCCGGAGAAAAACAACGTTTTTATATATGTAGTTGGCCGTTAGTGTCAAGATATTGGCCCTTCTAAAGCTACCTCTACAGGATTAATGGTACTCTAGTTTGTTAAGAATGCGGACAGCTTGTTTTTGTATCCTGAAAACAGTTTGGGCAGATACTGAATTTCCCCAAAAGATAACACAAAAGGCCATAGAACGATAAGAATACCGAATCCGCCCCAGAAAGGTATCGGGCTCATAATTTAAGGAAATGTTGGTACTTATAAGATACTTCGATGCTGCAAGTTTCAGATTTTCATCTATTACTATTTCTGAATAAATCGAAAAATACTGAAAATCAGTAAAAAATGTTGTTCTCAGCACCTTGTGAATCGATTGATCTAAATACCGGATATGTTTTGGGGCATGGTGGTAGCTTCTAAGAAAAAAAATATAAGCATCTATATAAGCATCTATATAAAAAACGAGCTTATTTTCTTAATTTTAATTTTGAAGCATGTTACGATAACGATAAAAATATGAAACTATTTTTTTTGAATTCCTCATTCAATTTTCGATGAAATTATGAGGTTGGGGAATTTTTTAATACGGTACGCCATATTGAAATAAAAATAAAAACCAATTTTTTTGCTGAAAAATCGATTTCTTTTTGTGATTTAACTCTTGAAATGATAAAATATATACAATCGAACTTTTGCGATTACTGTACTAGTGAAAACAACAGAATATATTTGGAACTCTCATATAAAAATAATTATTCTTCATATAATGAACTCTTTACGTTTTAGGGAATTTAAACTTTCCCGCTCAATAATTAGTTAATTCAGCAACCATAAGTGACACTGTAATTCAAAACTGGTAACACTGTTTTCTATTTTCATGAAAACCTACCAGATCTGTAGATAACCTTAAAATTATTTGTTGGCATTGTAAACAAGTATTGGTGGTACTTTTTTTCTGTATTTAATAATTAATTTTATCTAACCATATTATTATTGAAGTGAAAATATGTCGACATCTAAAACATATAATCCAAAGTGTTGCATTTGTTCAAAATTCATTAAAAATACGCGTGGTACTTCAAAATATATACAATCTGATGAAGATGCTGAAGATGTTTCATCGATCTTTGATCATACAATTGTAGTTGTTGATGTTTTGTGTTATAATTGTCGTTCGAAAAAATATAAGAAAACGAAACTTGAAGACGAGGATCAGGATACATCGTTGGAGGATGAATTACCTTCAGATACAAGTGAATTGTTGGAAAGAAATGATTCGAACTTATCATCGATGACTTTGTCTTAGTCAAGTACTGATGATCCATCATTTAATTTAGAGGTTGTATGAGATGATGATACAGAAGAATGTATTGAAGTTCAAATTAAAAGAACTGTTGCAACTCACAGATATTGTTGTGTGTGTTCTGTTTCAAATCGAAATCTGGTAGTTGTTCCTCAAGATGCTCGTATGCAATGCTTTATTAAGAAAAGAATTTTCATTCCGGATGGAAATCGATGTTGCAGCGATCATCTCATAAAAAAACGCTTTTATACTGAATTTTTTATACTGAAAGATTTGAATTTATTGAAAGTTTATTCTAATTGGAGTTTTTTTAAATCGTCAGAGTTAACTAAATTGATGGAAAGCTTGCCTGTTGAATGTGACTCTACACTGATTAATAAAATGGATGATTTTCGTATACCTGATGAACAACTTTACATATTTACTGGATTAAGACGCGAAAACATTATCGAGTTGCGAGATGTATTAACAACTATGAGAAATACAGATTCTCGTACAGTCACTCAAGCTCTTATCGTATTTTTATTTAAGCTACGTTCTGGTAACGCAAACAGATTGATATCAGCGACTTTACAATTGGAGAATGAACAGTTGGTTTCAAAATATTGTGACCCAGTGATACAATCATTTGAGAAGGATGTTTTACCTCGGTATTTTGGTTTTCGATCTGTGTCTCGACATGATCTCATTCAAAATAATTCATCACTGCTTTTAAAAAGTTTGTTTGCTGATCGCAGTGATAACCTTTTCTTGATTTACGATGGAACGTATGCTCGTCACCAAAAGAGCTCGAATAACGCATATCAAAGAGTCTTATTCTGGGCAGAAGAAAGTACCGTTATGCAAGCCATTTACTATTTGTACGACAAATGGATACATAGTAGATATGTTAGGGCCCTATCATGCTAACATGAATGACGCTACTATAATGAAAGACATTATCGATATTCCTGACGGTATTTGCAATCTACTGGAACCTGGTGATGTTTTTGTTGTTGATCGAGGATTTCGTGACGTACAGGCGCACTTGGAAGAAAAAGGTTATCAAGTGTTGATGCCGGCATTAAAAGGCAAACGAAATCGATTAACAACTGCTGAATCTAATGCGTCAAGATATGTCACAAAAATTCGTTGGTAATCGAAGCAGTTCACGGAATGCTGAAACAAAAATATCATCTACTTGACCAAAAATTCGACAATAAAATGTTACCCAGAGTCGGTAGTTTTTATAGAATTCCATCATTTCTTCACAATCAGTACAACAAACGTCTAACTTCTGATGCAGAGTATTTAGATGAAATTGTTGAAATGATAAAATCTCGGAGTAATACTGATCATACATTAGCTGAAGAAGTAGACAAAAATGGTTGGCAGAAAAAAAAACTTCCATTTGAGACAATTCTGTCTAGTGATTTGACAAATTTTCCAGAAATGACCGAAAAAGACTTGAAACTTTTATTTACGGGTTCCTACCAATATAAACAAGCAATATCATATTTAGCAGAGACGATGGATGAATCAGATAATATTACTATTCCGTTTGTCAGAGATAAAACTAATAAAAGTTTACAGAAGTTTTATTGAATATAAACCAAATACAATTGGATGGAGTGGAATATCAAGATATAGCTGCGAATGTGCTAATGGACTGAGGACAATTGGTTGTTGTTCACACGTAGCTGCAATAATTTTTTACCTGGCGCACGGACGATATTTGGCTAAAATCCCCAGACCAGCAGCAATACTTAATACTTTGTTCAATAAAGACAATATCACCACTGTGATTGATGAAGATAGCGACGAGGACTAGTCACAAATTCATTAGAAGATTTTTATCATTAACAGATTAATATAATTAATGCATTTTTTAATAGTTTATAATAAAATATTAATATTAAAGTTATTGAATAAAGAACAATTATTTTTATATGAGTGTTCTTAATCTATTCTGTTGTTTTCACTAGTACATTAATCGCAAAAGTTATGTATTTTATCATTTCAAGAGTTAAATCACAAAAATAAATCGATTATTGAGCAAATAATCGGTTTTTATTTTTTTTTTCAATATGGCGTACCCCAAAACATATCCGGTATTTAGATCAATTGATTTACAAGGTGCTGGAATTACATTTTTTACTGATTTTCAGTATTTTTCGATTAATTCAGAAACGGTAATATATAAAAATCTGAAACTTGCAGCATCGAAGTATCCTTCGAGTACCAACATTTCCTAAAATTATGAGCCCGATGCCTTTCAGGGGCTGAATCGGTATTCCTATCGTCCCATGGCCTTTAAGAATACTGTAGAAATTGGCGAAATAAACTATCGGCAGGACATCGTTATCTATATATCGCTGGAGGGACCTCATAGCGAAAACTGCCTTATTTAGCTTGACTGTCACAAAATTTATATGTGATGTCCAGTCTAAACACTGGTCCAGAACACCTAATAGTTTTACAGACCTATGAACTGCAATCTGTTTGTTTCCTATTGCCAATGTCTCCGGGTATAATGATTAGTTTTAAAAAATATTGTTTGGGTTTTTTCTTTGTTTACTCTTAGCCCATTTGTCCCAAACCATGTCGTTAAGGAATCTATGATTTTGTTTGTATTAGTTGTAATGTCTGCAATGGTCTTATTAATTAGGGGATTTTAATATAAATTTTTTGACAGAATCTTCAAAGAAAACGCAAATATTGGACATAACTATAGCTTATTACTTAAAAACAACAACAAATGTACCTACAAGATTGGAAAACTGTTTAGACAATTTCTTTATTTCTAATGAAATTGAAAAAAACTTTAAAACAAAAGTTACTGATGTGGAATGGTCCGACCATGCAGCTATAATATTGAATATTCAACATAAGGTGATTGTAACAAAGCAATCAGGTAAGACTTGGTATAGGCAAATTGGTAACACACCTAGTATGAATTATTTTCAAAAATTGTTAGAAAAGGAAGATTGGAGTAATGTGTATAATTGTAATGATGTGAATAGTCAGTATGATCTCTTCCTCAATATGTTCTCTTATAATTTAGACAAGGCATTTCCATTAATGCCAAAAAAAAACAATATTAACAAAGAAAAAAGCAATAACAACCAGTGGATCACCAGAGGAATTAAAATCTCATCATCTAAACTTAAAGAACTGTTTCAACTTACAAAATTAAATGTAAATTTAAAGGAGTATTATAGAAATTATAAAAAAATGTATCATAAAGTAATAATTAATGCAAAAAAATATACCATAACAATTTAATGCAGAAATCTGTTAATAAGAACAAAACAGCATGGAAAATTATCGGAAAAAATAAAAATAAATTTCATAATAAAATTGAACTTAAAATAAAAGATTCATTGAATACTGATTCATTAACGTGTGCAAATTTTATGAATAAATATTTTAATAATGTTACAAACGAATACAGCATAAATTCAAATAATTTTAGCGAAGTAAATACTAGAATTGAACTATCTAATTTGAATACATTCTTTTATGAACCAGTACAAGAAAATAACATTATTAGTGTAATCAATGAACTAAAAAAAACATACTCTTGTGGTCCAGATGGTATATCGTCAATTATTTTAAAACAATATTCCAAAGAAATAAGTGCACCTTTGAAAGCAATAATAAATAATTCTATTGATAAAGGGGTATTCCCAACTTCACTAAAAAAATCAAAAATTATACCATTATTTAAGAAAGGAGACAGAAGTATAGCTTTAAATTATAGACCCATTTCAAATTTGAACTGTTTTTCAAAAATTATAGAAAAATTAATGGCTAAAAAAATAGTATGTTTCCTGGAAAAATATAACTTACTGAACAATAGTCAACATGGCTACACTTATGGAAAATCCACAACAACTGCAATTATTGATTTTATAAATAACCTTTATAAATGCTTAGATGATAATAAAAACACAGTCGGTATCTTTTTAGATCTGAGCAAGGCCTTTGACCTGGTGAATCATTCTATCTTACTAGACAAACTGTGGAAATTAGGAATAAAGGGAAACACTCATGAATGGTTCAGAAGCTATTTAGAAAACAGAGAACACTACGTAGTCATAGAAAGTCAATCATCAAATATATTAACAACAAATAGTGGTGCACCACAAGGGTCCGTACTAGAACCCATGCTCTATTTAATATATACCACCGATTTTAATTTTAAAGATTCGATACTCTTCGCGGATGATACTTCAGCTATTGTAGAAGCAGACAAAAAAAATGAAAATATATCAAAAATGGCAACTAATAAGATAAATGATTTCGAAAAATATTACACTCAAAATAAATTACATCTTAATAACAAAAAAACTAAATTTATTAAATTTGATAAAACTAATTGTGAGAGAAATATAAGTTACTTAATAAAAGCAAAACAGGGCTCCATTGAACAGGTAAATTCTACAGCATTTCTGGGGATTACTATTGACAGTAATCTGAAATGGGGAGATCATACTGATATTCTTTGTGCAAGATTATCTACGGCATGCTTCGCCTTAAGCCAAATGAAAACTTTGGTTAATAGTGAAATGCTATTAATGTACTACTTTGCCCATTTCCATAGTCTACTAAAGTATGGAATAGTTGCATGGGGAGAAGGACCAAATCAAAACAGAATTTTTAAACTGCAAAAGAGAGCTATAAGTATTATTGAGGGTATCAATAAACAAACCAGTTGTAGGGATTATTTTATTGAGTTAAATATATTGACACTAACATCTGAATATATACTACAATTATTATTATATGTAAAGAAAAATATTGCAAAATTTAAATCTGTAAACGTTAGCAATTATAACACAAGGAACGAAAATACCTTACAAATCCCAATTCAAAAAAAGGAATTTTTTAAAAATAGTCCAATATATAGGAAAATTATAAGTTACAATAAACTACCAAATGAATTTAAAAATCAACACTTTAATATGTTTAAAAATAAAATTAAAAAACTGTCATTAAGCAAGGCGTATTACAGGCTTAATGAGTATATAGAAGATGTGTTGTAGTACTACTGTACTGTATTACCTAAAAGTTAATGTATAAATGTAAAACTATCTGTTTCTATTTTTATTTTTTTTATTATTATGTATCTTTGACATATTCTATACAATATGTAATTATATTGTCCAATGAATAAATTATCTATCTATCTATCTATCTATCTATCTATCTATCTATCTAATTAACAGGAGGGATGTGTCATCGGCATAGTTTATCATTGTGTGGGGTGGATCAATTTCTATTAAATGTAAATCATTTACAAATAATAAGAATAAAATAATAAGAATAAATAAATTGTGGAATACCTAAGTTAATCATGCTTGGCACGGAATGCACAAATCCGTGCGGTGTTTGGATTCTAGCGACTTGTGTCCAGTTAGAAAGGATCTTATTAACTACAGCGCGACTCCTCTTATCCCGCATTTAGCAAGTTTTATGAGTAATAGATTGTGGTTTACTAAATCATAATAGGCCTTTGATAGGTCCAAAGGCAGTCCTACCGGCATGTTTCTGGATTCAAAATATGGATATCAATTGCTGCTTTAGTGAACTGAAAACAAGCAGTTCCAATGCCTCTGCCCTTTATAAAGCCATGTTGTTTAGGACTTATTATTTTATATTTATCTAAAAACGACACTATTCTTGAGTAAATGATTCGTTCGAAAATCTTAGAAAAAAAACCCGGCCAAGTGCGAGTTGTGACTCGCCCACCGAGGGTTCCGTACAAACTTGTAAGTAAGGTATCTTTTTTTGTGGAGGACGTAGCAAGCACATTCAGTTAACTTGACAAGTGGCCCTCCTGAAATCACGACCATCTTAGTACCGCTGCAAGCATAACCTCAAGATGTCGCTGTCGTACGATGGAATTCTACCCTATATTTTATTACCATACATCCCCCATTCACTATGAGTGTTTAGGGGTTCTGGAACTTCAATATTTGTTTTTACTGCTCATTTTTGCCTGTATACCTATATACACTGTATAAAGGTATACAGGGTATTTTTTTTAAATAACGCGAATATTTTTAAACTTTAAAGAAAACTTTATTTTAGTATTACACTTATTCACTAACTTATATTAAGATCTAACTATTTCTATCTCGTAGTGATAGACCCAACATTCTTCTCTTCATGGCCCTCTGAGATACTCTTAGTTTGTTCACAATTTGTTTTGATAAGGTCCATATTTGTGCTCCGTATGTTGTTATTGGTAGGATACATTGGGTCTATCACTACGAGATAGAAAGAAAAACGAAATAAGAAATACATTCGAAACAAGACCAAAGTGACCGACATAGTGGACGGGACATCTCAACTCAAATAGGACTATGCAGGACATATCGCCCGTATCAAAGACAATAGTTGGAATGGGAAATTATTGCGTTGGAGACCATGAACAGGTAGAAGATCAAGAGGAAGACCAATCATACGGTGGTACGATGATCTTAAGAAAGTGGTAGGACTGCACTGGATGAGAACTGCTCAAGATCGAGACCGATGAAGAAAACTAAGAGAGGCCTATGCTTAATTCTGGGCGCATGATGGCTGAAAGAGAAAGAGAACTATTTCTAGACCTAATATAAACTAATATATTAACTATTTCTAGATCTTTTCCGATACTCTTAACATTCAGTTGTTCAATTGACAGCTTTTGGGCAATTGGCTACTAAAAAATAAGGGCGTACGTGATTTAAGTATATGTAGATTATAAAGAAAAATTAGACGAAATATAATATATACAGGATGTTACGGGACTTGAGTATGTCGTATGTTGGTTATAAACATGCAAAATTTAGACATAATAAATACCCTGTATATATTATGTATAAAGAGCGTACGTGATGAAATGCATAACGAATATAAACAAAGAAAATTCAGAATAAACAGCTTGGAGCCAACACATACTTTTTAACCTTCGCACCTAACCGAGGAGGGCCTAACTGTATGCAACCCATATTCTTCTGGAGCCTAACAATACCACTACGACAACATTAGTGTGTTTTCATAAGTTTCTAATAGTAAATTCGCATTTTTCTTGTAATTAAACTACATACTTACGGTTTTCAGATTTTCCCTTTTACATGTGCTGTAAGACACCGCTTCTTGCCAAATTTCATGATTCTAGGTCAACGGGAAGTACCCTATAGGTTTTGATTCCCTTATGAAATCGCAAAATATTCGGCATAAACGGTCATATCTTTTGATCGCGCTGACTTACAAATTTGATTTTTTCACAGCTGAAAGAGACCGCAGACCCGAGTATTTGATACAAATTTCAACTTGTTACCTCTACGCATTCCTGAGAAAAATGGTCTTGACGCACAGACAGACGGACAGACAGACAGACAGACGGGCAACAAAGTGATCCTATAAGGGTTCCGTTATTGGTACGGAACCCTAAAAACCGATAGAACGCTTATTGGCCTGTAGTTTTCTAATGCACATATATCACCATCCTTGTGTATAGGTGTTATAATCGCCAATTTTAAGTTTTCCGGGAATTTGCCCGTTTCTAACGCATTGTTTATAACATATTGCAATGGAGTTAGTATCGAAGGTAGCACATTTTGTAAGACGATGGAAGAGATTTCGTTTATGCCCGCACTTTTGGTTTATTTTTAACTTAATGATAATGTTATTAAGCTCTTCTCTACTGATTGGCAATAAAAATACCGTGTTATAGTTCACCTCTATCTTGTCCTTGTACCGCACAACAGTTTGAGAGTCTGTCAGGATTTTAGGTCTGTTTGTGAAGAAACTATTGATATTAGTAGCACTAACTAAGGGATCCTTGCCCTGAATGGCATATGTATCCTTTTTCTTCTTAATATCGGTAACTCTTCTAACTATATCCCAAGTTGCCGATTGCCGATTGGCCGATGTTTCTATTTCCTTTCTAAACTTGTTTCTCTTTTCGTCTCTCAATAGCCTAGTGTAATTTCTGCGTTGGTTATTATAAAGCTTCTTAAATATAGGGTTAAGTCGTGATATTGTCTGGAGTAGCTGAAGGTCCATTTTCATTTTCTGTAGGTATGGGTTATTAAAAACCCTTTGTGATAATATATTACTGTGGATAAGCACTTTAGGAAAGGCTTAATTGAAGTTACTGAGAATTGCATTCCATTGCTCGTCGATATTATTTATTCTCGCTTCATAAACTTCATCCCACGTTGCATTATCCAATAATTCTCTGTGGTGTTCCATATTTTGTTTGTTGAATAGCCTAGCTAATTTACTTTTAGGGGGAGACCTTATTTATACACTCTAATGTAAGGATTTGGGCACAGTGATCAGAAATGTGATGATCTCTTGTTTTGATACTATATCCCATTGTGCCATTAAGTATTATGTTGTCAATACATGTTCCAGTCTCAGGATGGCTAACCTCGGTTGTCCCGAGGGCCGTGTTGAACGATTCCAACAAGGATATTAATTGTTGGCTTGTGTTAGTGACTTTGAGGCACTTTATATTAAAGTCACCCGATATGACATATTGGTTATTGTTATTGGCTAGTACTGACAACAGAGCATGCAGCTTCCGTAGGAATATTTTAAAACTTGTTAATGGGGCTCGGTCATGGGCTTAACCAGGATTTGAACCCCCAACCCCCCCCCCCTGGCTACGCCCATGGGCTCGGTAGATGCTAATAATTATTATTACTTTACCATTTACAACTATTTTAATAGCCGAACATTCAAATACATACATTTTTTCCAATCAAGCCTGTTCTGCCTATTCGCAGCCACTCAAGTTCATCCCAGTTCATTCACTGGTCTGTGGTGCGTAGCGTCTCATTTACCTTCAGTAATAGCTCTTTGAGTTTTTTTGGTGACGCTGATACAGCCAGGTCGTCGTATATCAGTTCCGCTACGTATTCACAGACATGACATCGTCGCCAGAGGGTTGGCCCGAGGACTGACGCTTGAGGTACACCGACCCCGATCTTACTCTCTGGTGTTATCTGGATGACGCAATTTGTGAAGTACGATTGTATGATGTTGATTAGGTACTGGCTGTAACTGGCTGTACTGCGTCACAAGTTCATCTACCTTCTTTGAACCCGAATTACCGTTGATATAGTTCCTTGTCGGCTGTAATTAAGTGAATCTTTATTCGGCTCAGTATCATATGCTCTAATAGTGTTCCCATTGTATCTAAAAGGCATATTGGCCTGTAACATCCTGGCTCTTCTGTTTGCTTCTCCCTTTTTTTAGCAGCATCAACGTTGCTTTCTTACACAATTCGGGGAAGGTTCCCGTTCTAAGGCAATTGTTCATAATCTTTTTGTCTGTTTTATTATCTCAGCGGGTAATTCGTCAGGCCCTGGTGCTCTATAGACACGGAGATAGTTGTTCTTTCCAGTATTTCTCATTTCCGTTTCTGACAATTGTTCTGTATCTGTTGGTTTCCACCTGACTTGATCATAGATCGGGAAGAGCGCGTTTATTATCTCCAGTCAAGACTGTCTAGTCCTATGTGTCTAGGGTGCCTAGTCTTATCTGTTTAGTGTGTCCAGTCTTTTCTGTCTAGTATTGTCTATCTCACTGGCGTAGCCAGGGTTTAGTTGCGGTGAGAGTTTGAAGAAAATACAATAATAGAAATTTACATTCTAAAACTGACACGCAAGGGTTCTAAACTCCACATCTAAAATGCTCTCTTGAAGAGAGTCGTCTCTCCTTATTTCTTCTTCTTCTCCTTCTTTCGAATAGGCCTACTTTGGATCACTCTTGTTCAACTGTTGGGCTTTGACCTTTGCCCAGTATTGTCGCATTTTCTGCCGGTGTAACTCCTTTCGCTCTTCTGTACAGGGGGTACTTTTCCTTCGAGGTTTTTCCTAAAATCTACGGACTTCCTTCGGGGTGTCTCTCACACACCTTCTGTTTTTGAGATCTGTTATTCACAGTTCTTTAATATCCTTCTCGGTTTCTGTCAACCAAGTGGTACGAGGCTTCTTGTTTTGCCAGAAGGTGAATAGACAGTTAGTCGGTTAGGCGGCAATCTTGCAATGTGGCCATAGAAAGCTACCCTTCTTTTCCTTGCGCAATCAGAGAACATTTCAATATTCGTAGCAATTCGTGGAGCTCAGAGTTATGCCGCCTCCTCTCTCTGACTTCCAATTTCTCTACTAGACCCCTTCGGTTCAAGTAAAGACACTCCATGGCATACAGGGCTTCTGGTAGTGCTGAGTGCTAAGAGTGATGTGTAGTGCTTAAGTTTCAGGTTGCTTGACAGGCATTTCTTGTTGTAAGTGTTATTAGTCATGCGATAGGCTAGTTCCAACTTGTTGACTCTGTTGGATAATCATGCTCTTTCTGATAAGTTGGGTTCAATCCATTCGCCGAGATACTTAAATTTCTCAGTCCTCTTGGTGTTTCCCTGTTCTAGTAACATCTCTCTGTTTGCTTCTCTGATGTTGGTGAAGAATTCTGTTTTCTCCAGTGGCACTTGAAGACCCTCTTTGGCAGCCTGTTTTCTGAGGCAGTTTACCTGCATCGTTGCCATCTCAAGAGAATCAGCAAACAGTGCCATGTCATCTGCAAAGGCAGATGACATGGCACTCTCCTTATTTCAATATAATATTTATGTTATATTTTGCATATATGAACTTTATCTTGTCTCGTCCTGTATGGTCCTTTTCTTTTCGGAGGAGGGGAAATACTTTACGTACAACCTCCAGGTTATCCTGGAGAGAGTTGGACTCCTCATCCAGATGATCGTGACAAGTTTACCCACTAAAAACCCCTCCTCTGTGGACATGGACATTTGTGGAATTGCCTCGAAGCTTGATTACGCTGTGATCCACAAATCCTTTCATCTCTGCCTTTCTTCCTCCTCTTTTTTTCGGATTACTTCCTCGATTGCTCCTTCTATTGCACCCTATATGTTTTGGCTTTCTAACATTAACTTTATTATATTGTTCTTTGTGAGTAGTTCCCCTATTTTGTCTACAGCTTATTGTCTTATGGTGTACCACTTGTAGCAGCGTCATAGGACCATATGCTCAGACGTGTCTCATTGTCCGCATTATCTACACTCCTCGCTTGTGACTGTTTTAAATCTAAATAGATAGCTATTAAAACAGCCATGTCCGCTAAGGAATTGGGTGAGGGGGTATCCCACTTCTCCGTGTTCCTTTTGAATACATATCTTTCGTTCAGGAATTAGTTCTTTCGTCCACTTAGCGGTATACAATGCTATCTTGCGACAATTCTTTTTCCCAATTGCTTAAGGTACCTTCTTTGGCCCTTAGTCTTTGTTCTGTTTTGCATTCTGCTTTATCGTAGGTTAGGTTAGGATAGGTTAGGCTCTAGTACCAGTAGATAGATTGCTGTTGTGCCTGCAATCACCTGTATGACATTTGTGGATACCATCTCATAGGTGCACGCGATCTTGAGTGCTGCCTTTCTTTGAGTCCGTTCCAGAATTTTCCTGTATTTTGTTTTAATAACCTACTCACGCCACGCCGGTACTCCGCTGTATACCACTTTCCTGGCTCCCTGTCTTGCACCTCTTGTTTTCGGCATTATGCGTCCCAATGCGGCTATAGTCCTATCTGCCTTCTCCCTTACTCTATTTATGTGGGCTCGCATATTCATGTCATGTCCAAAGGTGACACCCAGATATTGTAACTTGTGTTTGTTGGTGATCGTTGTCTCGCCTATTTTGATGGAAATGGTTTTTAGTTTTTTCTTGTGGGTCAGTATGACGGCTTCGGTTTTCTGCGGTGCTAGTTGTATATCCTTCCCTCCATCCACCTTTGGATCTTTTCTACAGCGAGCTCTGCGTCTCTACCACAGTTTCCTTGTTATCTCCACTCACTATATGTGCTAGTTCGTCTGCGTAACTTATCATTGTGGCTTCGTATGGCATTAGTTTTCTTAGTATGTCGTCATAGAAAAGGTTCCAGAGTGTGAGGCCCTATTACTGAGCCCTGTCGGACCCCACATGTATTTCAAAGCTATGCTGGTGAACAGCATAAACAGCATAATTTAATATACTAGTATTTTCCGGTTTCCGGAATAGTTACATATCACATTCTTCAGGTAGGATGATATCTGCCTTTCTTGTAGTGTTCTGATGATGTCCGGCCAGGAGGGCGAGTTAAATGCACTTAGAACATCTAATATTACCAGATCTTGACTCTGATCTTGACTCATTTTTTCTAGTCTTGTCTGGTCTTGTCTGGTTTTGTTTTTCTCTGGTCTTGTCCGGTCTTATCTGATCTTGCCTGGACTTGTCTGGTACTCTCTGATCATGTGTCGTCCAGTCTGGTTCTCTTTGCTCCTGTCTGGTCCTGTCTGGTTTGGTCTGGTCTTGTCTGGTCTTGTCTGGTCTTGTCTGATTTTGTCCGGTCTGGTCTGGTCTTGTCTGGTCTTGTCTTGTCTATCTAGTCTTGCCTGTCTAGTCAAAAATCAAAAAAATCAAAATAAAATCATTTAATTGCATTATTGCAGGTAACAATAGACTTAATGAAATATGTGAAAAGAAAAGGAATTTCATTGAAAAAATAGAACAAATATAACAAATACAAGTGTTGTCTGTCTAGGCTTATCTGTCTTGTCTCATCTATCTACTCTTTTCTGCCTGATACTGTCTATCAAATCTCGGTCTAGACTAGTTTGTCTAATTTTGTCTCTCTAATCTATTGTGTGTGTAATCTTGTCTGTCTTGTTTTGTCTCTCTACTTTAGAGCGACTAGTTTTGTCTTTCCATTTTAATCTGCGTATATTATATCTAATTACTTTAATAATATATAATAAATATTGTTGTATAATATGCAAATGTGGCAAAATATTTTTGCAAAATTAAATTGATTAATATAATGATAGTGAATTTCCGCAAATCGAGGTTGATTTAATTGCGAGTGTGGTCGAAATGAAATTGTGTGTGTGCAGAATGGAAGGCAAAAAGAATTGAGAAAATAAATGGCCGGCGAAGTAGTGCACACTTCCTAGTGGTAGTGCCCGTTACGCAGTCGGCATCATGTAACGCCGCGACATTATCTCATGTTACTGATGCAAAAAGATTTGATCCAGTATTAGTGTAATGGGTATTCAGTGAAAGTTCAAATTGAGAAACAATTTTATTTGCAGTTCGATTTGATATTTTTTATTGTGGATTTTGGACTTTCTTTTTCGGGCTCGGTTTTCTAGTTTCTTCAAATATTTTTCTGCTGGATGTAGTAAGAGAACAACCAATATTGGAACAAGTTTTTTCATTCTCTCAATATGTTGCTTTTTCACACATTAAATTCATTTCCAAATAACATTAGACAAGCAACGTAAACAGATGCGTCTTAACAGAGACTACACAAATATGGTTAAGCAGCAAAGATTAATCTGATCTCTGTAGTCTTGTCTATTAAGTCTTCTCTTTCAAATCTTATCGATTTAAACACATCTAATATAATAATGACGTCAATGCAATAATTATTTTACGATTAATTAGCATTTCTGTTCTCCATGGCTTATTAATTGAGCCGGTTCGCATTAGCGCGTACATTTTGCAACTGAACAAGGAAAGAAACTTAATATTAAGCGAAACTAGATTAAGGCTAAAGTTCAATTACACAATAATTCTCATATGACAATTATTAAGCAAATAACAATTGCCCTAGAATGTTCACTCACCGGACTTTCTCAAAACAAAATGCACACTATAGTTACTAAGTTGTTTACCAATCTGGGCAAGACTAGTCAGGCAAGAATAGAAACACTAGACTAGACAGACAAGACTAGACTAGACAAATATGTCTAGACAGACAAGACTAGACAGACAAGGATAGACAAACAAGGCTAGACAGACTAAACTAGACAGACACGACTAGACAGACAAGACTAGACAGAAAAGACTAGACAGACAAGTCTAGAGAGACAAGACTAGACAGACAAGACTAGACATGCAACATTAGACAGGCAAGACTAAACATACAAGACATGCAACACTAGACAGGCAAGACTAGATAGACAAGTTTTAGAAAGACAAGACTAGACAGAGAAGACAAGATAGATAAGACTAGACAGAGAGGACTAAATAGATGAGGCAAGTCTATATATCAATGTATTATAAACTATATAATTAGATAGTCTTAAGTTGTGAAAAATGTCTGAATTATATAATAAATCTTTATGTAGCTGCTTATCCTTGGGTTGGCTAAATGGCATAGATAATCACATAGTTGAAACTGGGCTGGTTGTTATAAGAAGGTGTTAAAAGTGTTTTGGGGAATAGAAAAACATCGCGACCGTACAATTATCAATTAGTTTTGGGTTTTATGGCTAATTATTAATAGATATATCACATTTAGTGGTCACCGACATTCGCAACTCTTATGCAACCGCCAGTCTGGACTTTCTCATATTGCAAACTAAATTTGGTCGAAATTATTGAGAAACTTAAGTATAGAGTTTGTCTAAGATTGAAAAGTCTAGTCTCCTTTAGTTTTGTCTAGTCTTCTCTACACTTGTCTAGTGCTGTTTAATCTAATCGCTGTTATATCCAAGCCTTGTCCTAGTCTTGACCTATCTTGTCTCAAATTTCTTCTTAATCGATTATTCTTGTCTATCTAGTTTTTTTATATTTAATTGGCAATAAAATGTCAGCCCCGTGGTCATTGTCCAGATCTAACCTTGTCCATCCAGTTTAACTAGAGCACTTTTTTTACAAAAACTTTTGATCTTTGCGAATAAAGAAATAACATAATGCCCCAACACCAATAACTTGAATAGCCAACTTTTACTGCTCCCAATAAGTCTACATAGTTCACACAAATTAGACACGGCATAATACGTTAATTACGTTTATGAATCGTTACATGATCTTGCGTGATATAGTAACTTCAAATAGCTTTGCCTGTATTGTCTTGTTTGTCTAGTCTTGTCTGTCTAGCCTTCTCTGTCTTGTCTTGTCTGTCTAGTCTTTTCTGTCTAGTCTTGTCTGTCTAGCTTGTCTGTCTAGTCTTGTCTGTCTAGTCTTGTCTGTCTAGTCTTGTCTGTCTAGTCTTGTCTGTCTAGTCTTGTCTGTCTAGTCTTGTCTGTCTAGTCTTGTCTGTCTAGTCTTGTCTGTCTAGTCTTGTCTGTCTAGTCTTGTCTGTCTAGTCTTGTCTGTCTAGTCTTGTCTGTCTAGTCTTGTCTGTCTAGTCTTGTCTGTCTAGTCTTGTCTGTCTAGTCTTGTCTGTCTAGTCTTGTCTGTCTAGTCTTGTCTGTCTAGTCTTGTCTGTCTAGTCTTGTCTGTCTAGTCTTGTCTGTCTAGTCTTGTCTGTCTAGTCTTGTCTGTCTAGTCTTGTCTGTCTAGTCTTGTCTGTCTAGTCTTGTCTGTCTAGTCTTGTCTGTCTAGTCTTGTCTGTCTAGTCTTGTCTGTCTAGTCTTGTCTGTCTAGTCTTGTCTGTCTAGTCTTGTCTGTCTAGTCTTGTCTGTCTAGTCTTGTCTGTCTAGTCTTGTCTGTCTAGTCTTGTCTGTCTAGTCTTGTCTGTCTAGTCTTGTCTGTCTAGTCTTGTCTGTCTAGTCTTGTCTGTCTAGTCTTGTCTGTCTAGTCTTGTCTGTCTAGTCTTGTCTGTCTAGTCTTGTCTGTCTAGTCTTGTCTGTCTAGTCTTGTCTGTCTAGTCTTGTCTGTCTAGTCTTGTCTGTCTAGTCTTGTCTGTCTAGTCTTGTCTGTCTAGTCTTGTCTGTCTAGTCTTGTCTGTCTAGTCATGTCTGTCTAGTCTTGTCTGTCTAGTCTTGTCTGTCTAGTCTTGTCTGTCTAGTCTTGTCTGTCTAGTCTTGTCTGTCTAGTCTTGTCTGTCTAGTCTTGTCTGTCTAGTCTTGTCTGTCTAGTCTTGTATGTCTAGTCTGTCTAGTCTTGTCTGTCTAGTCTTGTCTGTCTAGTCTTGTCTGTCTAGTCTTGTATGTCTAGTCTGTCTAGTCTTGTCTGTCTAGTCTTGTCTGTCTAGTCTAGTCTGTTTAGTCCTGTCTGTCTAGTCTTGTCTGTCTAGTCTAGTCTGTCTAGTCTTGTCTGCCTAGTCTTGTCTGTCTAGTCTTGTCTGTCTAGTCTTGTCTGTCTAGTCTTGTCTGTCTAGTCTTGTCTGTCTAGTCTTGTCTGTCTAGTCTTGTCTGTCTAGTCTTGTCTGTCTAGTCTTGTCTGTCTAGTCTTGTCTGTCTAGTCTTGTCTGTCTAGTCTTGTCTGTCTAGTCTTGTCTGTCTAGTCTTGTCTGTCTAGTCTTGTCTGTCTAGTCTTGTCTGTCTAGTCTTGTCTGTCTAGTCTTGTCTGTCTAGTCTTGTCTGTCTAGTCTTGTCTGTCTAGTCTTGTCTGTCTAGTCTTGTCTGTCTAGTCTTGTCTGTCTAGTCTTGTCTGTCTAGTCTTGTCTGTCTAGTCTTGTCTGTCCAGTCTTGTCTGTCGAGTCTTGTCTGTCTAGTCTTGTCTGTCTAGTCTTGTCTGTCTAGTCTTGTCTGTCTAGTCTTGTCTGTCTAGTATTGTCTGTCTAGTCTTGTCTGTCTAGTCTTGTCTGTCTAGTCTTGTCTGTCTAGTCTTGTCTGTTTAGTCTTGTCTGTCTAGTCTTGTCTGTCTAGTCTTGTCTGTCTAGTCTTGTCTGTCTAGTCTTGTCTGTCTAGTCTTGTCTGTCTAGTCTTGTCTGTCTAGTCTTGTCTGTCTAGTCTTGTCTGTCTAGTCTTGTCTGTCTAGTCTTGTCTGTCTAGTCTTGTCTGTCTAGTCTTGTCTGTCTAGTCTTGTCTGTCTAGTCTTGTCTGTCTAGTCTTGTCTGTCTAGTCTTGTCTGTCTAGTCTTGTCTGTCTAGTCTTGTCTGTCTAGTCTTGTCTGTCTAGTCTTGTCTGTCTAGTCTTGTCTGTCTAGTCTTGTCTGTCTAGTCTTGTCTGTCTAGTCTTGTCTGTCTAGTCTTGTCTGTCTAGTCTTGTCTGTCTAGTCTTGTCTGTCTAGTCTTGTCTGTCTAGTCTTGTCTGTCTAGTCTTGTCTGTCTAGTCTTGTCTGTCTAGTCTTGTCTGTCTAGTCTTGTCTGTCTAGTCTTGTCTGTCTAGTCTTGTCTGTCTAGTCTTGTCTGTCTAGTCTTGTCTGTCTAGTCTTGTCTGTCTAGTCTTGTCTGTCTAGTCTTGTCTGTCTAGTCTTGTCTGTCTAGTCTTGTCTGTCTAGTCTTGTCTGTCTAGTCTTGTCTGTGTAGTCTTGTCTGTCTAGTCTTGTCTGTCTAGTCTTGTCTGTCAAATCTTGTCTGTCTAGTCTTGTCCGTCTAATCTTTTTAGTTGTCTTACTCTTAGTTGAAGTCTGTTTTAATACTCGTTTCAGAGAATTTTTGGCGTTGAGGATTTAGCCTTGTTCTGGTAGTAAATCTAGTTCAAGACTGCTTGTCTATTCCACAAAAAAAATTCATTCAGTTCTAAACAATAAAACAATAATTGAAATACAAGGAAAAAGAAACACAACCGCCAATTGAAATTAGTAACTTTTACTGTTCCAAATTTGAAATGGAGACAGGTAATAAACTAATTACATTAATCCAGCACTAGATAATTAGAATCTTGACCGAACGTTTTATTTCTTTTTTGTTTTCTGCGGGTATTAATTCATGCCAATTAAGTCATTGTGAAATGTGGAATATGTTTCGATTCCTGCTGCACGAAATTACCTACACACAGTCTTTTCTAATCTGTGTCAATGCGAAATCGGCCGGTAATATTATGGAAAACGCAATTAATAACAATTATTAGATCGTGTGGAGCAAAACCGAAATCCTTGATGGTACCCCACGGCTCGCTTACCCTAACAGCTCTTTATTGTTTATTTTGCAATTTTCTACAAAAAAAAACATTTTCCTCAAACTAAATTAAGGCAACGCAAATTCCACTTTATGCCACCGATTACGATTCATTATGTAACCGCAAATAACGATCTAGGTAAACATGCTAGCTAACTGTCAATTTATGACATTCTTTTACTTTTAATGACAATTAAGACTACACGGAAATAATCTATATAGTGTGGAAACTTTAAATGGAATAAAATTCATAACTTCGATATAGGCGATTTTTGTAGAAAATCCCGAAACACGTTAGGTATTGTTTCTAGCCCTCATTCCTATGTATATGCCATTTGCTTATCTGCTGCCTGAAATTCCGAACCACCTCCGACCGTTTTTTCAAATGGAAAGGTATGTCAAGTGGCACCTCGTTTGAAAGATCTCTTCGCCAGGAATACAACACACTATTTATTCTTGAATATTTTCATTTGACTATTGACTATTATTGATTTCTCTTCGCATGTTTGATTGTTATGCAACAGATTTGCAATTATTTTCCTCGGCGTTTCATTTTTAATATCAGTTTTAGCTTTGAGTGTTTCATATTGTGTCCAATGTGTAATAGGAAACGTGCGTGCAGCTTTCGCACGCAAAACTACAACACCTTACGTAAGCTATTACAGAATAGACATGTCTAAAACGAACATTAGAATATTGAATACTAAATATATGAGGAAATTATTGATTGTCTTGTCTCTCTATTCTTAACTGTTTAGTCTTATTTGTCTAGTCTTGACTGTCTAGTCTCATCTGTCTAGTCTTGTCTGTCTAGTCTTATCTGTCTAGTCTTGTCTGTCTAGTCTTGTCTGTCTAGTCTTGTCTATCTAGTCTTGTTTGTCTAGTCTTGTCTGTCTAGTCATGTCTGTCTAGTCATGTCTGTCTAGTCATGTCTGTCTAGTCATGTCTGTCTAGTCTTATCTGTCTAGTCTTGTCTGTCTTCTAAACTCAGTGACCACCAAGAACGAAATTCTCAGTGCACTACAACAAAACATGAAATTAGCAAAGAGCAAGTGATCTAAAAAATTAGACTAGCGAATGGAGAGACCCAAGTAGCGACTGTTTTACTTCCACAGAAACAAGCAAAAGAACTAAAGAGAAAAGCATCCTAAAAATTGGCTGGGTACAATGCAGAGTAAGTGCAGGGAAAGATTCCAACTGGAGAGATGCCATAGATGCTGGAAAACAGGACATTACGGCAGCACATGTAACGGGCAAGACATACAAAATCTATGCTTCAATTGTGGCCAAGAAGGCCACAAGGTAAACGACTGTATGCAATATGAAGGGTCACAGGTCGGATTCGTCGGACAGTCGGATTTGAATGTAGGATTTTAATGCAAAATCGCCATACTGGGGTTGCCCAAACATGGATCGCCGAGGTGATGTTATAATGGACTGGGCTGCAGAACTCGATCTCAAACTGCAAAATAATGGAAATAGGGCTACATTTGAAAGGGGGAAATCGTTCTCCATTATTGACCTTACTTTTGCCTCAAGCGATATCGCACGTTCTATCTCGACATGGAAGGTCCTGACATAGAATCACTAAGCGATCACCGTTATATTGAAATCCAAATGGAACAACATCCCAAGAGTAAGATGATAACCGACAAAAAACAAAGATAGTGACAATCACAAATAAATACACATTACATTATCACAATAATAGCAGCGGTAAGAAAAGCATGCGAAACTCCCATGTCTGGAAGTAACAAAAAACATAGGAGAAAAAGCTGGAAGAAAAAGTGGAATAAGACCATCGCAACCAAAAGGAAAACCTGCATAACCACAAGAAGAAGGTATCTTCGCCGTGCCCGGAAGACAGAACACGATGAAAGCCTAGAGCAGATAAAACAACTATACCATAAAGCTAAAAAGGAACTACGTAGGGAAACCTCTCCAAAAAAATACACTGGGAAAAGCTCCATGAACGTGTGTGCAGCGAACGAAAGCCTTTTGTTGGTGAAAGCAAAAACATCCATGAACAAACTTAGGGCGATGCTTACAAAATAGCAACGAATAACCTGCGCATCCGGCTATACCAAGTATACCAAGAACTACCAATGACCAACATCCTAGAGATAGTCAAGGAATTATTCCCTACTCATCCTAAACCAAGCTGGAAGCAACCGCGAGTCAACAAATTCCGCTATTGACAGAGGAAGAAGCATGCGGCAAGCATGCGCCTAAAAAACAAAAAAAGCGGCTGGACCAGATGGTCTGTCCCCCGAAGCCCTCAAACTATTGGTAAAAACCTCCCCAGAACTAGTACTGAAAGTCTTAAATGAAAACCTACTCACTGGCACGATTCCAAGTTGATGGAAACAAGCGAAGCTAGTTCTCATTAAAAAAGGGAACAAGCCAATAGGCGAACCTTCTTCCTATCGCCCTTTAAATATACTAGACGCAGCTGGTAAACTGCTAGAACAACTGCTCGTGAGTCGGTTTAAAAAAGTGTTTAAAAAATCTGAAGAATGGATTAAACCTCTAGGAGAGCCAATTCGACTTCCGGGAAGGCAAATCAACGATAGACGCCATAATCCAAGTAATAGATATCGCCAAAAAGGCCAAAGCAATTGATTTTGCCTAAGCAATTGATACATATTTAGAAAAAATATATTTCCCTACCTACTGTGAATGGTTCGCAGCTACTTCGAGGGCCACAGTGTCATACTTCAAGCCAACAAGATACCCCACTACGTTACTAGTGGTGCACCCAGGGCTCTGTATTAGACCCGACACTGTGGAATATACTCTACGATGGAGTACTTCGGCTGGAACTACCTGAAGGGCTTTAAATGGAAAAGCCCTTAAGCCTGTAAGCTAACAGGGTTTGAACTTTCACCAACTATCGTCGGAAAAAAACGGAAAAAGGTATCATGCAAAGGGCAAATCAAGCGAATAAGTGCAAAATCACTGCGCATAGCACCGGAAAAGACTGAAACAGTTCTGTTGAGGGGATACAGAAAACTGGCACACATTTCCTTCTGTAGTATGGGATAAGTACTGGATTCAGAAATCATACCTAAACCACACATCAAATACCTAGGAATTAAAATGGACAAGTGTTTGTCTTTTAAAGAGCACTTTAAAATGGCAGCAGAGCGAGCAATAAAAACCACATCTGCCCTGGAAAAACTTATACTCAATGCTGGAGGGCCTAGGAGCAGCAAACGCAGGTTACTCAGCGCAGTTGCCCAGTCTGCAATGTTATGCCGCGCCTGCAGGAAATACTTGCATAATGCTTCCAAAGACGACATAATAAGAAACAAGGCAAACGATAACATGGGAATGGCAGGACGATAACATCCGCCTAGCGAATGTTGACGATCATACCCGCTATAATAACTTTATTGACAGCAGCACGGAACAACTCGACTGATGTCTTTCCATACCACTGTCTAAGGTTCCCCAACCATGAGGTTCGTCTTCTCCCCGGTCCTCTATTACCATAGATCTTGCCTTGCATGATGAGCTGCAGTAGGTTTTTTGGTATTTATTATTTCGCATGATGTGTCCCAGGTAAGAGAGCTTCTTTATCTTGATGTTTGGCATGACTTCGATCTTCTTTCCCATTCTTCTCAGAACCTCTACGTTCGTTATTCTGTCAACCCAACTGATCCGCAGAATTCTTCGATACACCCACATCTCGAAGGCGTCGATCTTCTTCTAGGATGCTTCTGTTAAGGTTCATGCCTCCATACCGTAAAGCAAGACCGAAAATACATATCATTTCACAATACGTTTATTTTTAACTTCAGGCTAAGATTGTGACTGCACAGCACAGATCTCATACGTATAAAGGCTACTCTTGCAAGTGCGATTCTTGTTTTTATTTCCGCCGAGTGTGGCTGTGTTGTTTGCGTACAGACCAGTATCTTGTGGATTTGCCACTTTGCTTATCACCATGTACTTCGTCTTGCTTGCATTCAGTGTAAGACCATATTGTTCACCAGCTTCAGCTATTCTGCTTAGTAAACTCTGCAGTCCTTCAGGTCTGTCTGCGATCAGCAAGGTGTCGTCTGCGTAACGGATGTTGTTTATTGTTTCGCCGTCGCCAAAATAATTCCTTCTTCCATTTCGTGCAGGGTATCTTTAAATGTTTTTTATGAATGTACGTTAAAAGAAGTAGTGACAGAATACAACCTTGACGTACTCCACGTAGGATTTCAATTTTGTCAGTGTGACTATCCTCTACCCTGACAGTCGCTCTCTGCTTCCAGTTAAGATAACCGATTATTCTGATGTCCTTGTCGTCCATTCCGGTGTTCTTAAGTATTTCAAGCTTCTTCTGGTGTTTTACTTTGTCAAACGCCTTTTCAAAGTCTATAAAGCATGCATATACGCTCTTGTTAACATCTCTGCATCGCAAAATGAGAACCTGAGCGGCAAAGAGAGCATCTCTGGTTCCAAGACCACTTGTGAAGCCAAATTGAGTGTGACCTATTTGTTCTTCGAGCTTGTGGTATATGCGCTCGTGGTATAAGCGTGGAATAGGACACCAAAAAGCGAGTGGAAAAAGATACTCATCCCCAATATAGAGACTTGGTACCGACGACAACATGGGGAAATAAACTACCACCTAACCCAAATATTCATGGGCCATGGGTGCTATAAAGAATTCGTTCACAAAATCGGGAGGGCATCAGATCCGGACTGTATATACTGCGGACAAATAGACAACGTAATACATGCGCTATACGATTGCCCGAGATGGGACAAACAACGCAAGGATGTAGGATGTAACAATAGACAATTTAAATCCAAAGAATGCCATTTAACAAATGCTACAATTACAAGTAGACTGGGACACTATAAACGGAATGATCAACTAAGATCCTACACCAAAAATAAGCTGACGAACATCCCAGGAAAAAGTGGGAAACAATCTAAACAGCCCCTAATACCAGCTACCATGTACTGTGATAGAAGACATTAACATATTTGACATATTTTATTAAATGTAATGACAACTGACACCCTGAATGTAAATGTTACAATCAGTCCCAGGGTGCTCAGGGTTATCGAAAAAAAAGTCTTGTCTGTCTAGTCTTGTATGTCTAGTCTAGTCTGTCTAGTCTTGTCTGTCTAGTCTTGTCTGTTTAGTCTTGTCTGTCTAGTCTTGTCTGTCTAGTCTCGTATGTCTAGTGAAATCAAATCAAAAGTCTGTCTAGTCTTGTCTGTCTAGTCTTGTCTGTCTAGTCTTGTCTATCTAGTCTTGTCTGTCTAGTCATGTCTGTCTAGTCTTGCCTGTCTAGTCTTGTCTGTCTATCCTTCTCGGTAGTGTAGTGGACATCATGGAGTTCGATTCCCCGCCGAGAAGGGATTTTCAACAAGGGCAGCACTTACCGTCCAGGCTGCCCACCCTGAAGGAATGCGAAATATGCTATACCGGGGGAAAGACTGGTCTAGTCTTATCTGTCTAGTCTTCTCTGTCTAGTTTTTTCTGTCTAGTCTTGTCTGTCTAGTCTTGTATAGTAGGGAAAGATCCTATGTTCTGGACCAGCCTTCTTATGGGAATTTACATGGGCAGCCTGCTAATGGACGTTTTACATGTGCCAGCCTTGAACAGCTTTCAATCAGCTTTAAACAGCTTTAAACAGCTTTCAATCAGCATTAAACATAGGGTTTCTGAATATCCGCACTTATTCAAAACCGCGGCTTTCTGTTTTTTAAAATTAAAAACCGCGGTTTCGGTTTCGGGTTCACTTTTTAAAAACGTAGTAGTGTCTGATATTCAAACGAGATCTTAGTATTATACAAAAGTTGCCGCTTAGGGAAAACCTTTCGGAGTAGGTGGATGTAGCTTTAATTGTAGAGACTGCTTGAAACAAAATATTTAATCTTTTTGTTCTCTCAGAAGTTCTTTTATATTTAGCAAACTCCTTTTTCATAGAATTAGGATAGCGATTTGTTTGCATATCAGTATTTTTGTTTAATTCTTCTTGAATAGCTTATTGTACTTCGTCTTGGAAGGAATAGTTTGGATTGGTCACTTCTTCTAATTCTTCTGAATTTGCCAAACCTTCGACTTCAACCTTATTGTTGTCTGGATAAAGTCTATTCTAACAGAGATTCGAACAGATTTAAATTCAGTGCATTTAATTGAAGATGTTAATTTTCAATTGTTATGAAACTTTGTCTTGAGTAAGCGAAGCAGTAACAACATTAAGCAGCGATGATTCTAGCACATTTACGGTACAAGGTATAATAGGATTCCTGGAAAAGAAATTAATTGGTTCTGTCGCACACAGCGAGATGAATTGTATGGTTATTGCAAATTTTTGGTTCAGCAGGACAATCTGTACCATTTTTTTAATTACCTGGGCATCGTCATGTGTAGTATCTTACTCAATAATAATCCCACGGCAATAAATCCCAGACTCAATCAAACTTTGAGGTTTTTGCGACCAGAGATTGAAAACCGTGTTGAAATCGCTCGATAACTAACGCCGCGACGGCCCCTCAAAGTTAGATCTACCGAGAATTGGTTGCATTTGGTTTTTCGAAATTTCGCAGCTGCCGCAACAAATTTGACATTTTGTTGGAGCAAAACGTGGTCGGAAAGCGAGACTGAAAACCACGTTGCGAAATCTTTGACAGCGGCGTCGCGACGCCACCGGAAAGTTCAATTTCCTAATGCGACTGGTTTTTCTGCTGTAGTTTTCGTAATTTTCAAGTTAGCGAAACAAGTTTGACGTTTTCTGGAAGGGAAAGCTTGTGAGGAAGCGGTAGTGGAGAGCGCGTTGCAAAATCTGTGACTGCGGCATCGCGACGTCGCCGCAAAGTTCAACTTGCCAATCTAGGTCGAATTTCGGGAACACGCGGTGATTTTGCCGCTGCAGTTTTCGCAATTTTGCAGATAGCGAAAAAAAACTTGATGTTTTGGGGAAGTGAAAGCTTGTGATAAAGCGCGACTAAAAACCGCATTGCGAAATTTTTGACAACGGCGTCGCGACGTCACCGCGAACTTCAACTTTCTAATACAAGTCACCTACAATATCATTTCTTAAACTGATACTAAATGAACCTAAATGTTTTTCTACACGTATTACGACATTATTTGCAGAACAAGTTCCTTCAATTTGCAGAAAGCCTAAATAGCAATAAAAATTGTTTTCTCAATAAGTATTGATGTTTAAGTATCTTCGGCGACTCAAACTAGTCCACTCATCTAGCGTAATACTAATTTTCTGTCCATTTGCTTTTAATTCCTGATACTATAAAATCAATTCTTTCTTCGTATTTCTTTTGTATTAAGGTTATAAACACCTGACGAACATTTTGGCAAGATTTGGTTGGGAAACCAAAATTGGGGCCAGCTATTGCTTTCTGAATAAAAGCAGATTTTTAAATTGCTCGAACATATATACCATCGATGGTTGTCATTTTTGCAACAAAAGTTTCCAATGTTTGATAGAGCACTAATAGAGCACTGATTTACTTATTAGATAAAACCGAAAACCGCGTTTTTTTTATGACAGTTATTCGGTTTCGGTTTTTGCACAGAAAACCGCAGTTTTGCGGTTCGGTTATATCCGAAGCAGAAACCCTAATTAAACGGCTTTCGATCAGCTTTAAACAGCTTTCGAAAGCTGTTTAATGCTGATTGAAAGCTGTTTAAAGCTGTTTAAAGCTGATTGAAAGCTGTTCAAGGCTAACACATGTAAAACGTCCATAAGCAGGCTGCCCATGTAAATTTCCCTACTTTGTATGTCTAGTCTTGTATGTCTAGTCTTATCTGTGTAGTCTTGTCTCTCTAGTCTTGTCTGTTTAGTCTTGTCTGTTTAGTTTTGTCTGACTAGTCTTGTCTGTCTAGTCTTGTCTGTTAAGTCTTGTATGTCCAGTCTTTTATATCTAGTCTTGTGTATCTAGTCTTGCCTGTATAGTCTTGTCTGTCAAGTCTTGACAGTCTAGTCTTGACTGTCTGTCTTCTCTGTTTAGACTTGCTGTCTAGTCTAGCTGTATAGTCTTGTCTGTCTGGTCTTGTCCATCTAGTCTTGTCTAGTTTTGTCTATCTAGTCTTGTATATCTAGCCGGGTTTATCTTTCCTTTTAAATCTAGTCGTGTCTGTATATCCTTCTGGTTGTGTTTGTAGTGAATAAGAGCCCAGTTCTTATCTATGCATTTTTTTCTTATTTTGCAATATTTTTGAAAATCATAACAATCAACAAGTGTTTGTATAACAAAGCATGCAACTCTATAAGCATGGCTGTTTGGCAATTAGTGTGTATTTTAGTTGTGATCGTTGAATTTCCAACGGAAAAAATCATTAGAATATTTTGCTGTGCTGAAAGGGGCAGGTCAAGAGATGATTTAGTGTATAGTGTACATACAGTTAGTGCCATCAGGAATCGATTAATTAAGAGAATGTCGCGCCTGGAATTTCCCAAATAATGCATAATTAACTTTTAAACATAAAATGGTTAGAAGTCATTCATAAATTATCTTGATTTTAGCTTTATTTAAAAGTTTTAAAGGGTTAATTTGTGTTTAAAGGGAGGTTTGATAGTTCGGTCAATGAATTTAAGCTAGTTTTATGTGTTTGCAGTTTAATTTGTGAAGTTATTAGGTTGCTTTGATTAGGTTTAGTTTTAGGGTTATGTCCAAGAAAAATACATATTTTTAACGGAATTATATGATTTTTAGCGTTTTTTTAAGTTTTAAGATATAATTTAAGGTCGTAGAAACCTTAATTAGATTCATTCTTCATTATAAGCATTTTAGAAATGTATATTTTTAAAGTTTGAAATTTGTCTTTGACATTTGTCATTTTAGCCTTGAGGTTTATTTGTCTTATCTGAATAGTTTTAAATATTTTATGGAAATAAAAGGTTTAGGATGACTTTAAGGGTAGTTTTACATAATTTCAGGATTTAATTTTGGAATTCATGGTCTTATTTCACCCCACAATTGATAAAAACATAGAATTTTTTGCTTGAAAAATGTCATTGACATGTGTCAAATTCAGTTGAGGGTTGAAAAAAGTTCGAGATTTCTAAGGGAAAAATGGAATTTTTCGTAATTTTTAATCAAATTTTTCATAATTTAGTGACCCCCAATTAATATTTTACATAATTGATACATATATTTTGTTTGTTTTTAGATTAACAATATTGATTTTGCTCAAACACAAGCTCAAAGCGATCTAGTCCACTAACATTTAAGCTCAAAATAATTAAGCTTCGAGATGTCCTTGAAACGGAGCGAAACCGAGCTGCTGAGCCAAAGAGTGCAGGACTCGAAGAAGGACATTGAACGATTGAAATCCGAACTTGCTCAACTCGTCCAACGAGGCCTGAACTCAAAAGGTAACCTAGACAATAAGACTGCAACCAACTTTCCCCAAAACCTCGGTGAGGATGTAAAACTTAAAGAGAAACCGAAAAGCCCTAAGAGGGTTATAGCAGAGAAAAATAAGAGCCCAGTGAGGAGCAAAACTGAGTTTAAATCACCAACAAAACACTTATTAAAGTTTGAGAATAAAAACAATGCAAATATTTTAACTGAAGTCAAGTCAAAATCAAACATTGAAAACGTTTTGAATAAACCTCAGATTGGCTCAAAGAATGAGAACATTCTCAGTGGAATCAAATTGGTTTCGAATAGAGTTCCGAGTAAATCTTTGGGGAAGTCTCAAAATATCAAAGATAATTTAGTTGATCTTACTAATACATTAGAAGGTGGAGAGGAGAAGGTTGAAAAGAAACGCAGCTATGATGTTGATGAGGCGAGGGAATACATGAGGAAGCAGAAAGAGAAGCGGCTGGAGCAGCTGAGGTTGAAGAAGAGTGAAACCAGAAATTTGGAAAGCGAGCGGAAACAGAAATTGTTGGAGTTGCAACAGAAGAGTTTGAAAATTGTAAGGTTTTATAAATGTTGTCTTTGAAGGCTTTAAAATTGTTTATTATAGGTACACAGGAATCGTGAACGGTCAAAATCTCGAGAGAAAAGATTGGATGCTCAAAATAAACAATTCTCTTCAAAACTGGATGCCCAAACTAAACTTTCTCCAAGGTTTGAAGCTTCAACAAAACTCCAATTTTCTCCAAAATCTGATACTCAAACTTCTTCCAAGTCTGAAACTATAACCAGCTACAATTTTCCACCACCCAGGCGTCTCCCCATTCCGGAAAAACACATCAAAGACCAAATAACGATTCGATCCCCACACCAAGATCCGTCCATCAGAGAAGAAAGAACTAAAGCTGCAACTATGATACAATCCTATTACAAAGGCTATCGCCAACGAAAAATCTTCCAAGAATCTCTAAGCATCCGAAGAGAGTTGGAAAGCCAAGCTCAAAAGCTAGTGGAGCAAGAAATGGAGAGCAACAAGATTGATGAAAATTTAGCAGAAATTGTTGCAGGTTTCAAAAAATACATTTCTACAGAAAGACTAAACATAGAACAACCAACTGAGATCAAAAAGAAGAAGAAACTCCCCGATTGGTTAGAAACTGGTCCACAATCTCCCACCTACAACTTCATTTCAACTGTTAAGAAGAAACTGAACATCGCCACAAACCCTCATAAAATCACATCCGACATTGGAATACAAAGTGAAGAGCGATCTCCAAATCAAACTGCCCAAGAAATCAAGGAAACCATAAAAAAATCCTTAACAGAACAAGACAACTACAAACAAAGAAGAAATGAAGATAAGAATAGAGAAAGGGATGAAGAAGATAGATGGGAAAGAAGAGATAGTGAAGATAGAAATAGAAGAAGAGATGAAGAAGAAAGGCATAGAGCAGATAAACAGAGAAAAATAGATGAGGAATATAGATTTATAAGAGTGGATGATAATAGAAGAGAAGAAGAGGAAGGTAGATATAGGAAGAAAGAAGAAGATGGTGAGGAATTTAGAAGACGTGGTCATAGAATAGACAAAGGAAGGGTGGAGCAAATAGATGGTCATAGAAAACTAGAAGGAAAGGTACAGAGAACAGTTCATGAAGTAGATGGGCATAGAGGAAGGGATGGAAAAAATAAACAGAAAAGAGGTGAAGAATATAGATATATAAGGGTAGATTATAATGGGAGAGAAGAGCAGGAAGATGGATTTGAGAAAAGGAAGGAAGAAGATGATACAAAATTTAGAAGACATGGTCATAGAATGGAGGAAGGGAGAGCAAATGAAATGGATAGTCATGGAATAAAGGAAGGAAGGGAGCATAAAACAGGTCATAAAAATGGTAGAAGTGAAGAAATTAAACAGAGAGACGATGGTGTAAGTAGAAGAAAGGACAAGGATGAAACTAGAAGGAATGAGGATATATTTAGCTTTGAAGTGCACAGTGGTAGGTCTGGAAGAAGGAGAAATGAAGCTAACTATGGTAGAAGAAACTTTGATGAACAAATTATAGAACATGGAAGATTTGAAAACGAAGACAGAAGGATTCAGGGTAAATATGAAAATGGTAGAAACGAGGAAGAATCCATAGGATATCAGGAAAGAAAGTCAAGGAACAGAAATAGAAAGGAAGAAAATTATAGCAACTCAGAGGAAGATATGAGTAAAACAGAAGGAAGAAGTGTTGATAGTTTCAGAAGAAACAGTGATACTCTTGGAGGAACAGAAAGTGGAAGAGGAGAAAATCTTTTAAGTGGAATGAAAGATAAAAGCAGTCGCAGTTTTGAAGACATCTTGAGGGAAAGTAACGAAGTTATTTTGGATATTGATGAGGGTCTACGGAGAAGAAACCTTGAAGAAAGTGCTAAGAGTTTCGAAGAAAAGCGATCGACATTGTCGGAAGATTCGAGGAACAGGAGTTCAGATGAGAAGATGAAATCCATTACAGTTAGGAGAAGCCTTGAAGATAGTGTTAATAGTTTCTTGGAAGAGAAATCATTTGAAGGGGATTCGAGTAAGAAGAGTTTGAAGTCAGTTAAGACTTCTCTGGAAGGAAGTAGTGTGACTAGTTATAAGGAATTGTTGTTTGAAAAACCTTTGAGAAGTGAAGAAAAGGGTTTGCGTGTAGGAGGAAAATCTGTGGAGAATTTGATCAAAACTGGTGCTAGGTTGAACAAAAGTGATTCTAAATCAGTCAAAAGTAACTCTAAGTCTGATTCTAAGAAGATCAGAGGTGAATCGAAGATTCATTTGAATTTAGACTTGAAACAAATTGAGTCGTTAAAACTCAAATCGAAACTTTCCGACTTGACCGACTCAGACACGTCCAAAAACGTTCCGGACATTTCTTCCGAGGATATCAAAACCATGTCCAATCCAACTTATTCACAACCTAAAGACCAAAAAGAACAAGTTTTCAAAAAACCATTGGAGGTTCATAAGAAAGCGAAGAGCAAGCAAGTGGAAGAAGAGTATAAGTTGGAGATTGATTTGAAGAAGATACAAAACCTTCGATTGAGAAGAAGAGATGTGATTGAAAACACTATGGATTTTGTTAGAAAAGAAGAAGATAGATCTAAAGAAAACAATGTATCTTCTATTACCAAGAAGGTGGGTGATAGTAAGAAGAAAGTGGCTGAAGAAAATTTTATTTCTAAAGTTTCCAATCCTAAAACTTTTCCCAGCGAAATCGATTTGTCGCGACGCGGCAGCATAATTTCCTACAACAAATGCGATTACTCTCAAAAATCTAGTTCGGAGAACGAAAATTCTCTGGACGCCAAGGAACTGTACAGTTTTCGGAAGTACATGAAGAGTTTAGATGTCAGTGGCAAGATTCAATACGATTTTCCCAAGAGGACAGTTGGCGCCAATCATTTGGTGGCGCCGGTTGTTTCTTTGAAAAACGATTCAGATTACGAGAATCTTCAGAAGAAGCGGGAGAGTAAAGCGGGAAAATTGGAGAATGTCGGGAAACCAGTTGAGATTGTTTTGAAGGACGGACAGAAGAATTATGGAGAGAATTCGGTAAGTTTAATAGATTTCGCTTGTTGCATATTCTTGTCTAGTCTTGCTTAGTCTAGTTTTATCTCCTGTCTTGTCTACTCTTGTCTTGTCTAATCCAGTAAGCTTCAAACTGGAAGAAACTAAATTAGCTACTTCAATCTTTTGATTTATTTAGTCTAGTAGTCTAGTCCTACTAAATTTTCTTGATTAAATCATGAGTAATCAAGTCTAATGCACTAAATGTTGATTTGTCTAGAATTATGGGTGCTCAAACGGTCGTTCGTAATCGACTGCTGCTCTCGCGAGAGGTTTTTAAGTTGATCGGGTTAGTCAAACAGCTCTAAGATCTTAGCTTAATTTATTTCATATAATATCATACATAAATAGTTACCTACATGCTGTAGTATTATCTTGCTAGTTTACTATTGTGTAGTCAAACATTGTCTATTCTAGTCTAGTATTGGTGCATCTAATTTAATATATTCCTGACTTTTGTAGTCAAGCAAGTCTTGAGTTTAGTCTCATCTACACTTGTCTGGTTTAGTCTTGTCTAGTTTTGCACAAACTTGTGTAATCTCGTCTTGTTTTGTCCTGTCTAGTCGAATCTTGTTAAGTCTCATCTCATGTAGTTTAGTTTTGTCCAATCTTGTCTAGTAGATTAGCAAGTAATACTAGACTAGAAGGTGACATACTAAATAAAACTAGATTAGACAACTCAAGTCTTTTTTAGTCTTGTCACCATTTTCTGGTTTATTATTATCTTGCTTGTTAACTATTATGTAGTCAAACATTGTCTTTCCTCCTTTAACCCTTTCGAGACTAATGGGATAATACGTCCCAGAGCAAATTTCAACTCTCAAGTCTATTAAGATATATAATCCCATCATATAAGACTATTGGGACTATATATCCCATTTTAAAAAGCATGATTACTTTAGTCTAAAGTCTTGTTTAGTTTTGTCTAGTGTAGTCTAATCTTGTCCAGTGTAGTCGAGTTTTGTCTAGTACAGTATTGTCTAGTCTTATTTAGTCTAGTCTTATATAATCTAGTCTACTCTTGTCAAATCTTGTCTACTCTTGTATAGTCTTATTACATAAAGTAGTTTTGTCTAGTCTAGTCTTTTAGGTTTGTCTAGTGTAGTCTAGTCTTATCTAGTGTAGTTCAATTTTGTCCAGTCTAGTCTTGTCTAGTTTTGTCTACTCTTGTTTAGATTAGACAAGTAATCTTGTCCAGTCTTGTCAAATCTAGTCTCATTGTCTAGTCTCATTACATAAAAATTGTTTTGTCTAGTGTTGCCAAATCTTGTTTAGTTTTGCTAGTGCAGTCTAGTCCTATAAAAAGTGTACTAAACCGTTTATAAAGTTTGTCTCTTGTTTCTATCCAGTCGATCGCATGCACTTTAATGCATTTTTCTATTTTGAATCTATAATAATGTCATAAAAGCACACATATGGGTTCGTTTATGGATCGCCGAGTGGGATACAATTTTCTCAATATGTAGCGGAGATTTTTTTATTTAGAAATGGCATAAAAGAGCGCAAAACAGAAAGAATAGTATAAAAAACTAGTTAAACACTTGTCCAAGACTAAACATGGCATGGACTCGTGCTGAAAAACCGCGCTTATTGAACTCGTTACTATTATGGTCGATCGCTGATGGTATAAGTTTGAGCGCCCTGGATCTAGATCAGTGTTTCCCAACCTTTTTTGTGCCATGTCCCACCTTTCTAAAATTCTAAAAGCGAAAGCCTTTCTAAAATTCTTATGTAATTTTCTTGCACATTTGGTTGAATTTGGGTATTTGATTTCTATTTTCTCACCTTGCCATGCCATCGCTCCTTTTATATTAAATAAAGTTTTAACTGACTCGTCATTTTGCAATTCTGCGAGTCACGGGAGTAGCTAGGGTTTAGTCTCGGGGGGGAGGGGAGACTTCCTTTTACTTAGAAAATATTTCGGCGGGGTTTTGCAGAAATGCACCAATTTACTTTCTAAAACTGACAGACAAGGGTTCCTAAACTCAACATCTACCATGCTCTCTTGAAGATAGTCATCTCTACTCGTCCCTAATGATTTCAATATAATATTTGTTATATTTTGCATATTTCGGGGAGTGGGGTGTGAGTCTTTTACAGAACAAAATTTCTTCAGCAAAATGACCATTATCAATATATCTTACGTAAGTTATCAATACCTACTACCTCACTGTCTCTCAAATTTGATTAATCCATTTGCACTCAGTGAATTTTCTTGTTTTCAGCTTCTCGACAAGTTGTTTTTCAATATCTTCACTCATTTCGTCTATTCTTATGCTAACAGTTTTGTTACTGAGTGGCATATGTCGTATGATTAGCATTATTCGCAACAAATTTCGCAGCATTCAGTTGGTGTTGACCGAAATACTATATAAGTTGCGACGGGCCCTTCAGATGCGATCAACTGCGTTGCTTAGAGACATTTAAGCATCTGGAGGTTATCTTCCGAGGTTAAATTGACGACGGCGACGCCAAAAACCCAGTTGATATTTTGGCCTCGTCAAACGAATTTATAATATTTATTGGCCGCAATTATTTAGGAATTTGAATTTTTGCTTTCAATTTTGGTACCGAAATCTAGCATTGCATTTTACCCTTTCGAGACTAACGGGATAATACGTCCCAGAGCCAAATTTCAACTCTCAAGTCTATTGGGATATATTATCCCATCATATAAGACTATTGAGACTATATATCCCATACTAAAAAGCATGATTGATGATGGTGAAAAATTATCGATATACAGAAACCTTCTTAATTATTCTTATATTTACGCATTAAAGACAAAAACTATAAAATTCACCATTTTTTGAAGAAAAAAAATTCGTCTCGAAAGGGTGAAATTCATTTCCATAAGAGTCCATTTTCGAATTGCCCCCCTTAACAATCAAATTGCTCCCCTGTGGGGTGTGGGCCCCACGTTGGGAAACACCGATCTAGATTGTCTAGTTGATCTGGTCTTGTTGAGTATTATCTTATCTTACCAAATATTATTTAATTTCGTCTAGTCTAGTTTATTATTTTTAACTTTAACTATATAATCAAGCAAATTAAATAGTACTCTAAACTTCTGTAATTTTTCATATATCTAGTCCAGGGGTGGCAACAAAACCTTTTTCCAGCCGCGTGCCATTTTTTTTAATTTCCACATTTTTAAATGCCGACGTGCACATGATGAATATGTATGTATGAATGAACATTTCTGATAGTGAAAATCAATTACCGTATTAGCCTGAAAATAACACGTCTTATATTTTACACCTTTGATGTTGCACAAAAGTAGATTGAGAAACTTAATTATTTCTTTTAGAAATGTGGGAAGCATTAAGTTTAAGAGGTTTAGAATGCACGCGTGAGAAATACGTGTTTTCTACGTGTCCGCTGTGACACGCGTGCCATAGGTTCGCCACCACTGATCTAGTCTATTAGAATAAATGTTTATTTATCTAAAATTATGCAAGTCTTGTCTAGTCTTATCTACATTAGTCTGATTTAGTCTTGTTCAGCCTGGTGTAATCTCGTCTTGTTTTGTCCCGCCTAGTCAAATCTCATCTCATGTAGTTTAGTGTTGTCCAATCTTGTCTAGTAGATTATCAAGATAATATTAGACTAGAAGTTAGTACACTAAATAAGACTAGATTAGTCAAAACAAGTCTTGTTTAGTCTACTATTTTGTAGTTTAGTATTATCTTCCTAGTTTACTATTCTATAGTCAAACATTATCTATTCTAGTCTAATATTGGTCTATCTAGTTTTATATATTCCTGACTTGTGTAATCAAGCAAGTCTTGTCTAGTCTTATCTACACTAGTCTAGTGTAGTCTTGTCTAGTTTAGGGACCTTTTGTAATCTCCTCTTGTTTTGTCCCACCTATATTCCTTTTTGTTAAGAATGCAGTACAGGGAAGATAGGACTTATTTGACCTTGTTCTCTGATTGGCCTAAATCGGGGAGAAGTTCACACCAACGATATTTACTTCTCCATCTCAACCTCTTTTCTCTCTTTCTTTTCACATACATTTGCAGCTGTTAGTTGTTAAATAGCTGCCGTGTCAATTCACATTTATTATCTGATTTGTTTGTATCAAATTTGTTTGTATGATTTTTTACGTTTTTCTCCATTTATTTGTTTGTATTTTATTACTATTGTTGCTATTTGGCGTATTTAATCAATAATAATATTCAATGAAAGATATTCAATGAAACCATTAATAAATTACCAATTTTTTATTCAGGTAACTATATTTGAATTTAGCGATAAATTTTGTAACTGGATTGAACATACGTCATAGTGTCAATCAGGTTTCTAGTTACTGCATTCTTAAAAAAAATGGACTATAGTCGAATCTTGTCAAGTCTCATCTCATGTAGTTTAGTCTTGTCCAATCAGTAGATTAAGAGAGCAAGATAATATTAGACTAGAACGTAGTGCACTAAATAAGACTGGATCAGTTAAAACAAGTCTTGTTTAGTCTATAATTTTCAGTTACTATTGTGTAGTCAAACATTGTCTATTCTAGTCTAGTATTGGTGTATCTGGTTTTATATATTCCTGACTTGTGTAATCAAGCAGACTAAATATGAATCTAATCTTATGGATTAAATTTTAAATAAACAAATCTAATGCACCAAATTGATTTATCTAAATTTGTGCATGTCTTGTCTAGTTTTAGATTGTAATCTAGCCTTATCTACTCTTGTCCAATCTTGTCTACTCTTGTCCAATATTGTATACTCATGTCTAGTCTTATTACATAAAAGTAGTTTTGTCTAGTCTTATCAAGTCTTGTTCAGTTTTGTCTAGTGTACTCTAGTCTGATCAAGTGTAGTTCAGTTTTGTCTAGTCTAGTCTTGCCTAGCCTTGTCAAGTCTTGTCTAGTCTAGTCTTGCCTAGCCTTGTCAAGTCTTGTCTAGTCTTATCTAGTCTAGTCTACTCTTGTCCAATATTGTCTAGTCTTATCTACTCTTGTCTAGTCTTAGTTATTATATAAAAGTAGTTTTGTTTACTCTTGTCTAGTATAGTCTACTCTTGTTTAGTTTAGTCCAGTTTTGTCTAGTCTAGTTTTGTCAAGTCTAGTCTAGTTTTGTCTAGTCTTATCCAGTCTTGTCAAGTCTTGTATAGTCTTGTCTAGTCTTATCTAGTTTTGTCTAGTCTAGTATTGTCTAGTCTAGTCTAGTTTTGTCTAGTCCTGTCTAGGCTTGTCTAGTCTAGTCTTGTCTTGTCTAGTCTTGTCTAGTCTCCTCTAGTCTTGTCTAGTCTTGTCTAGTCTTGTCTTGTCTAGTCTTGTCTAGTCTTGTCTAGTCTTGTCTAGTCTTGTCTAGTCTTGTCTAGTCTTGTCTAGTCTTGTCTAGTCTTGTCTAGTCTTGTCTAGTCTTGTCTAGTCTTGTCTAGTCTTGTCTAGTCTTGTCTAGTCTTGTCTAGTCTTGTCTAGTCTTGTCTAGTCTTGTCTAGTCTTGTCTAGTCTTGTCTAGTCTTGTCTAGTCTTGTCTAGTCTTGTCTAGTCTTGTCTAGTCTTGTTTAGTCTTGTCTAGTCTTGTCTAGTCTTGTCTAGTCTTGTCTAGTCTTGTCTAGTCTTGTCTAGTCTTGTCTAGTCTTGTCTAGTCTTGTCTAGTCTTGTCTAGTCTTGTCTAGTCTTGTCTAGTCTTGTCTAGTCTTGTCTAGTCTTGTCTAGTCTTGTGTAGTCTTGTCTAGTCTTGTCTAGTCTTGTCTAGTCTTGTCTTGTCTTGTCTTGTCTTGTCTTGTCTAGTCTTGTCTAGTCTTGTCTAGTCTTGTCTAATCTTGTCTAGTCTTGTCTAGTCTTGTCTTGTCTAGTCTTGTCTAGTCTTGTCTAGTCTTGTCTAGTCTAGTCTTGTCTAGTCTAGTCTAGTCTTGTCTAGTCCTATCTAGTCTTGTCTAGTTTTGTCTAGTCTAGTATTTTTTTTTTCTACAGAGGAGAGGAAATGCTTTTACGCACCCCCAGATACGGTTTCAATTTTGGGGAGTGTGGGACTCACCAGCCCTCTAAGGCAGTCATACCCACTAAAACCATTTCCTCTTTATTTCTCTCCTGTAGTGTTCCCTTGTTTTTTCAGCCTTACATCCTACAGGTTTGGTCTTAATATCCTTTATCGGTTGTCGTCTCTTTCTCTGCTCTGTTCTTCTAATTCATATTTTGCCTTTTTCCGCATCACTTCTTCTACAAAATTCTTCACAGTTTCCCAGCTGGCCTTGTGTCCGATCATTTCCTCTATTATGTTTTCCGGGTACATGGCTGTCGCAGGTAGGTTTCTTTTTACATTGTCCCTTTCGTTATCCCAATTCCCACAGTGGAATATTGTGTGTTCTGGAGTATCATCTACTTGCTCTGGACAGTATCGGCATTGTACACTTCCCCTCTTTCCAATTCTCTCCGTGTAGGAGCAGAAGACTCCGTGTCCTGTAAGGCACTGTGTAATGAGGAAATTTACCGATCCATGCTTCCTCTCTATCCACTTCTTGATGTCCGGTATCATCCTGTGGGTCCACCTTCCGACTTTAGCGAGGTCCCATTCTGTTTGCCACTTCTGGTAAGTCATTTCCCTCTGTTCCTTCCGGTCTGTTATTGTTATTGTCCTGTGTAGGTCATATAGTCGCTTTCTCTCTTCGGCAAGCAGGTGTAGCGGTACGAGGCCTGCCACTACGAGCGCGGCATTTGCAGATGTTGTGCGGTATGCACTGCATACTCTCAAGGCCATTAGTCTTTGGGTGGACGTGATTTTTTTTCGATAGATTTTACGTCTTGCTGCCCCTACCCATAGCGGAGCCCCGTACATCATTATCGACTCCATTGCCATCGCTAGTACCTTCCTTTTCTTCTGTCCTGGACCTCTAATATTAGGCAGTATGCTGCCTAGGGCCTTCATTGTACGTTTCGCCTTCTCGCACGCGTAGTGGATATGTCGTCCGAACGATAGTCCCCTATCTATTATCATACCCAGATATTTTATCTGTCGCACAGATAGATATCTTCTCCTGCCATGGTAAACTTTATAGGAGGTAGTTTTTTTCTATTTAGGATTATCGCTACGGTTTTATTCACGGCCACTTTCAATTCGTTCCGTTTCATCCATCTGTCTATAGTTTTTAACGTTACATTCACCTTAAGTACCAGTTCTTCGGGATTTTTTGCAGATGCCAATACGGCCAGGTCGTCCGCATAGCACACAAGTTCGACCCCCTCCTCCGTTTCCACAGACATGACATCGTCATACAAAACGTTTCATAGGGTTGGCCCGACGACCGAACCTTGCGGTACACCTTCCAGGATTTTCTTTTTCATATTGGATGTTATCTGGATGACGCGATTTCTGAAATATGATTGCACAGTGTTGATTAGGTACTGGCTAACTCCGCATTTTTCAAGTTTGGACAGAATTATGTGCCACGGGGCAGAATTGAAAGCGTTTTGTACGTCGATAAGGACGAGGGCACTCCATTGGCCTTGTTGCATTTCCTTTTCTGCATTGTGGATGACGTGCTCTACCGCGCAAATTGTGGTTTTCCCTCTATGAAATCCGTACTGATTTCTATGTAGACCCCCGTTGGTCTCAATGTCCTCCTGAATTCTCTGGTTTACAATATTTTCGTATACCTTAACTAGTACATTGATCAGGCATATTGGCCTATATTTAACTGCCTCGTCCATTGTTTTCCTAGGTTTTTCAACTAGGATCAATTTTGCGAGTCTCCATGTATCGGGGAACCGGTTCGACTCCAGAAGGCTGTCGAAGAGGGTTACAAAATATTGTGTATTACTGCCTATAATTGCCTTTACTGTTTCAGGCGGTATTCTATCCGGGCCAGGAGACTTGCCCAACTTTATTTTTTTTACATGCGCTTATCACCTCGACTTCATTAAGATCATGGCCGTTTGAGGAAGTGTGGAGATGTCTATCCCATCGATGGTAATCTTCCCCGCTAGTGATGAAAAGTTGGTCGAAAACTTCTTCACGGTCCTGCAGCGGTAGTGTGATCTTCGGGTTTGGTGCATTTAATTGGGATCTGACGATTTTATATCCTTCTCCGAAAATGTCAGTTTCTAGGCTGTCACATAATTTGGACCAGGCTTTTTTCTTTGCCTCTGATATTGACTTTTTGAGCGCACGCTTTGCTTGTTTGTATTCATATCGTCTATTCCCTCTATCTCCCACTTCTATGCTCCTTTGAAACCGCCTCCTTTTACGCTTTGTTTCTGAAATCTGATTTTGTATTTCTTCTGACCACCAGTAGGGCAACTTATAGTCTTCTCCGCACCTTAAGAGTGGTGTGCTTTTCCTGTATGCTTTACCCAGAGACTCTTCACAGCTCTCCGTGTTAATTTCCTTGTCATTAATTTCTTCCGTGAAAATCTTATTTAGTGTTACGATGTCTGTAAAACCGTATCTCCACCTTGCTCTCGCCCTCCTGCTTGTGGTAGGTATTAGTTAGAATTAAATGGTGGTCGCTCATCGACAGTTCGTTTCTCAGGACCGCCCACCGCGGGTTTTTTGCAACTACCTCGTCATTCACCAGGGTAAGATCAATGTATGATACTCCGTTATGTCGGACTAGGGTTGGTGTTTTCCCGTCGTTTAGAATGGTGAGATCCATGGACTCGGCCCATTCTAGCAGTTCTTCCCCTCGTCTGTCCGTTTTTGTACCCCCCAATAAGTATTCTTTGCATTGAAATCTCCCGTGAGTATCACATGCTTGTTTTGCCTTTTGGATTTTAGCAGGTCCTGTTACCAGGTTTGTTTGTCTTGTTTAGTCTTGTCTGATCTTGTCTAGTCGAGTCTTGTCCAGTCTTGTCAAGTCGTGTTTAGTCTCGTCTTGTCTAATCTTGTCTAGTCTCGTCTAGTCTCGTCCAGTCTCGTCTAGTCTTGTCTAGTCTTATCTAGTCTAGTCTTGTGTAGTGTTATCTAGTCCAGTCTTGTCTCAGTTTGTCTTGCCAAGTGTAGTCTTATCCATTCTTGTATAATCTTGCCTGGTCTTGTCTAGTCTATTTTTTGTCTTGTCTAGTCTAGTTTTTGTCTTGTCTAGTCTAGTTTTTGTCTTGTCTAGTCTAGTTTTTGTCTTGTCTTCTCTAGTCGAGTCTTGTCCAATTGTGTCCAGTCTTGTCTAGTGTAGTCGAGTTGTCTGGTCTTTTCTAGTCATCTCTAGTCTAGTCTAGTCTTATCTTGTCTAGTCTAGTTTAGTCTAGTCTTGTCTTATCTTATCTAGCCTTGTCTAGTCTTGTTTACTTGCCTTGTTCAGTCTTGTTTGGTTTTATCCAGTCTACTCTTATCTAATATTATTTAGTCTAGACTAGTTGTTTTTCTAAATTTATTTTATATATTTTTGTAGGGAACTTCAAACCAAATTCATGTGAGAGTTGAAGCCGAACTGCATTTATTAAATGATTTCCATGAATCCATGCGACAATTTATGGCCGTGGAAAAAGTAAGTTTTCATTAAATATTCTACAGTTTTCAGAAAATGCACAAATTTCCTTAAATAATTGTCAAAATTTCGAAAAAAAGAAAAAAAATTTTGGTTTCAGACACAAATTTCACAAATTTCCTACAATAATTTTCAATATTCACGACAACAAAAACTGATTTTTTTTCAGGTATTATTTGAAATTCACAATTTCTTCAAAAATCCTATAAAAAAACTAAAATGCTTTTCAAAATTCATACAAAAAAAAACCTTTCAGTTATTGTTTGAATTTTCAATTTTCCAGTCTCTTTTGGATCTTCAGAACAAGAGCAACACGATGATTTTCCGCGAGACTCGCGACACCCAGACCTCCATCGTCTCGAAAACCACCGATTCACCCTCGAGATCGGAAAACTCGGGGCTGGAAAACTTTCAACCGAACGACTTGAATTTGTCCCGCAACGACACCCCAATCGACACCGAAACCGACCTGCAATCCCCCCAAAACAATCCCGAATCCTCACAAAACAACAATCTAGACTCAACTAAAGACAACCTAAACTCAACTAAAGACAACTTAGACTCCACTAAAGACAACCTTGACTCAACTAAAGACGATCTAGACTCAAATAAAGACAACCTAGACTCAACTAAAGACAACCTAGACACGACGAAAGACAACCTAGACTCGACGAAGGACAACTTGGATTCATCGATATCCACCGAAAAAAATCTAAATTTGGTACCTCAGTCCAACCGGAAATCCTCCATTCAAGATTTTGTGGCTTCGGCTAAGCAAATCGCGAAATTAGAACGGAAAAACAAGTCTGCGTGTACCTTAAATCTAGATAACAGTTTCTTGTCGGTTTTGGAACTGTCCGAATTGAACGAGACGCTGGACGAGACCAAGGAGGAGACCGGAGATATGGATAACACTCAGGCGATTGTGGAAAGGAATTCGGGAAATCTGCAAGCCGGGATTTCTCTGGGAATGGTAAGGATTTTTAATTATCCAGTTACTTCTTGCTTTATATAGTCTAGTGCGGGTGTTCTCAAACTGGCCGCGGATGCACTAATCGAGTATGAACAGATAAGGAACAAACTTTCCGGGTCAAGTGATTTTTGGATAAAATTAACCAAGAAAAGAAAAAAATAGTTTCATTCATCGCATTGAAGTCTTTTTCTATTTTACATCTATAATGAAATCATTAAAGCACTCATATGGGTTCGTTAATCAAAGCACTCATATGGATTGCCTAGCGCGATACAATTTTCTCAATATGTTTCGCGATTTTTTAATTTAGAAAATTGGAAAAAATAGTTTAAACTCCTTCACAAGGCATTTTTCGCAATTGTCATTAGATTCTAATGTCCATGTTCTAATGATTAGAACCTGGACGCGTGCTGAAAAATCGCGTTTATTGAACTCGTTCTTTATAAAATTTATATATACTATATCTTTATAAGTACTATTTCCTAAGTATTTAAACCGCTATCAAGGCTGCCGCGATTTTTTTAGACGAACAACGGGTAGGGATGACCGATATTAACAATATACAATGAACATCTCCAGAGGCCGGCCCCTTTTTTTAAGAATTAATAAAAAATAGTTCGTATATAATTGTTAAAAATACACATTCCAAATTCGAGTTATTCCGAGGGTCAAAATTTTCTGTTCCTCTCGTCAGGATCCGAACTAAAGCCGGGGTTATATTAGAGCCGCGCCGCGTGTCGCAACGCCTGACGCAACGGGCTGGTGATTATACTACAGTGTCGCGTCGCCGCGCGTGCTGATTAATTTTGTGTCAGTTCAGTGGCGACCGCGTAAACGTCCTCACCACCTATTTGCAATGTTCTCTTCGGACTCTTTTATCGCAAATTTTATAAATTCTTTAAAATAAATGTTTAAAATATTTTACTTAGTCTGTTGCTAATTGGGTGTAAAGCTCTTATTTCCTCAATTTTCTTCATGAAATTTTTGCATACAGAAAATATTAATGTAATTGCTACAACGTCCAGAGCTTAGAAGGCTTCAGGGCATATTATTTCCGGGCTTTAGGGCATAATTATTGCGGCTTTTCACTATTGCGGATTTCAACAAAGTTTATTCAACAAAAACGATACAAATATTTTACAAATAGATGGTTTAGTGATTATTCCGGAGCGTAGTTACCATCAACAACAAGATAAGAGTTCCAGACAAGAGTAGACAAGACCAGACAAGAGCAATTTATAATCTCTTACTCGCCGTCTTTAACCTATGTGAGGCCCATTATATTTAATAATGTGGGCACATTATGATAATAGGGCCCCTATGACCTTTCAAATAGATAAGCAAAGTTTTAGATCTTTTTTAATTTCTTTATAGTCAAATTAAATGAATAGATATAATATAATATAATCCACAAAAGTAACTCTTTTAGAATTCACAGGTTAGTGCTTAAAAAATCTATGTTTATTGAAGAGGTACCGTTCTAGATTTGAGATAGGTTTTCAAGGCTCAAGGCTCCATAATTAGGACACCATTTTGAGACGCGAATTTTCAAAATTATATCTTGGTTCCTCAAGGTTCCATAATTAGGACACGATTTTGAAACGCGAATTTTCAAAATTTTGTCTTGATTCCTCAAGGCACCACAACTAAGATACGATATTAAAACGCAAATTTCCAAAATTTTATCTTGGTTCCTCAAGATACCACAACTAAGACACGGTTTTGAAACGCGAATTTTCAATTTTTTTCTTTGTTCCTCAAGGCTCCATAATTAGAACATGACCTTGAGACGCGAATTTTCAAAATTTTGTCTTATTTCCTCAAGGCATCACAACTAGGACACGATTTTGAAACGCAAATTTTGTCTTGGTTCCTCCAGACTCCATAATTAGAACATGATTTTGAGACGCGAATTTTCAAAATTTTGTCTTGTTTCCTCAAGGCCCCACAACTAAGACACGATTTTGAAACGCGAATTTCCAAAATTTTGTTTTGGTTCTTCAAGGCACCATAATTAGGATACACAAGTTTTTTACCGCAACTTCAAAAATATTTTGGAAGCACTTAAATTGGTTTGTCTGTCCAAATTTTGGAAGATTCCTAAGAAAATTTGTCTGTCCATAAATTCAAAACCTAATCAAATATTTTAGAAATTCTTGCAATTGTTTGTCTGTCCAAATTTTGGTAACTTCCTAAGAAATTTTGTCTGTCAAAAAAATCAAACTGTACTTGTGTACAGATCCTGCTTGAGACTGTAGCACCAGTGAAAGGAAGGACAAGAACAAATTCAAAGCCAAATAATAATAATAATAGTTCTTGATCATTCAATTCATCCTCTTTCTCAATTGCAGTGTCTTCTAATATCATTATTTTATCAAATGCCTTTTCCATATTCTTTTCGTTAGCACTATTGGAGACAAGAACTACGACATAAATTGCTTCTTTTAACCCCAAAACCCCATGAACGCATGTTCTCCTAACAATTGGAGCATAAGGTCTTTCCTTTAAAGTCTCTCCGTGCCTCTATAACACCTTGGTTCATTTAGTGGGCAATACATGTAACATTCGGAATGTACATCAGCGACAAACTGACTCATTTTTTATTGTTTTCAATTTGGAGAAGGAACGTTCCCAACTGTAGTTAGTTACCATTATGCTTAAAAAAATTCTGAATGCGATTTCTACATTTGGAAATGTATATTTCCAATATACTATTAGTTCCTTCATTTTCAAAATATTTCCAAGTATTCTGTTAAAAGCAGACATTCCATTTAAACTCTTTCTCGTTAATAGATTTCAGAAAATTATTTGAAACTTTGTCTCAACTCTACGGAATTCAGAGTTTTCAAGCGAAAAAATAAACCAAAACGTTAACTACTGTTCTTATACGAACTTAAACGCTGTTTTAGTTGAACGGTCAGGGTATCAATTATGGGAAGAAACGTTTAGACATTGAATTTCTCTTTTCCATGCAGTTGGGCTGACGGCGCAAAGACGTCAAAAAAAATCTGGCGTGAGCTTCTACGTCTTGTTCTTTGAGATAAGTCCTTGAAGTCAGATTCATTATCGCGTGATTTTTCCGAATTAAATATGTTTTTCGGTAATAAATATCGGTTATCGTTTGGTGATCTGGCAGGAACTAGGGGACCCCTACGATTGCGGGGCCCTGGGCACATGCCCCGAGTGTCTAGGGGGAAAGAGGTCCCTGCTCTTACGAGCTCAATAAGTTCGTCGGCGGACATCTTGCGCGCGTACTGAAATGTTGTAGACGTCTGCTTGATTGCTCGTCAACACACTGCGCCGGAATGCGCGTAGCCACGTGGTGATTATACTAGCGCCGAGCAAGCCAACGCGTTACTTGCTCCACCAGCGATGCCACGCCGCGCCGATCGAAATCGAGTGGTCTGCGTGGCGTCAGCTCGCTCGGCGACACGCGGGACTGAGCTAATGTAACCACGTTCATACTAAATGTATTGCAAACCGATTGCAATCCCACGCGTTGCGACACGCGGCGTGGCTCTAATATAACCCCGGCTTAAAATCCGTCCCACAATAGTTTCCGACAAAATCTAATTTTATTTTGGTTTCGCGATTTCCTCTCCAAAGCCAATTGCTGAAAAACGATTTTAATGGAAAATTCTTTAGATCCGCAAGGCTTCGTCTAACATCCTAGCTCTAGTTTTTTAAAAATCAAGAAATCAACAGTTTCTGCAGTTCCCCAGCGTCTGGTCCAAAAAAGATTAAATTTTTCCGAAATTCAAGGGGAAGCTCCAAATCTTTCAACAAATTTCTCAGTTTCGTAACGTTTGGTGCATAAAGCCGGGGTTATATTAGAGCCACGCCGCGTGTCGCAACGCTGCCTCACGCAACGGGCTGTGATTATACTACAGTGTCGCGTCACCGCGCGTGGTGATGAAATTTTTGTGTCAGTTCAGTGACGACCGTGTAAACGTCCGCACTTATTTGCAATGTTCTCTACCGACTCTGATACGGATCTTGAAGAAGATATTGCCTACATATTTATGTTAAGCCTACTCAAGAAGAAAAAAAGAAGAGGAGATACTGGGTGCTTAACATAATCAGAATTGCGCAAAAAGCACAAATTACTAAATTATGTTGTGAGCACATGAATTAAATAGCCCTGGTTTAAGGGAACTGAATTTTGGATTAGTTTATCAAATAAATGAGATCTGTCATATGATACATGTTATGAATGCGTCGTTCAATATACAAATTTAAACAGTGTTGCACGTGGTTTGTTTGGATTCATCATTGATTTAAAAAAAAAACTCTGGAAAAAGTAATCTCAAGGAGTCAAATCTTCTGGAGGCCAATTAACCGTTGCATGTCTTGTTGCAAATTGTCGATTTATACAAATTTTCTTCCAATAAACCTATAATATCGACAATTTGCAACAAGACATGCAACGGTTAATTGGCCTCCAGAAGATTTGACTCCTTTAGATTACTTTTTGCAGAGTTTTTTTTTAAATCTATGATAAATCCAAACAACTGTTCATGTTCAAATTTTTATATTTAGTACTTTCGTCGGCGGACATTTTTCGCGCGTACTGAAATCTGGTAGACGTCTGCTTGCTTGCTGGTCAACACACCGCGCCGGAATGCGCGTAGCCACGTGGTGATTATACTAGAGCCGAGCCAACCAACTCGTTACTTCCCCCACCAGCGATGCCACGCCGATCGAAATCGAGTGGTCTGCGTGGAGTCAGCTCGCTCAGCGACACGTGGGACTGAGCTAATGTAATCACGTTCATACTAAATGTATGTAACCGATTGCAATCCCACGCGTTGCGACACGCGGCGTGGCTCTAATATAACCCCTACTTAATGCATATAACGGTAATTTTTAAACGCTTTTCAAAATTCCACCTCTCTTAGTCTGGTCTAAAATCAAGGGAAAATTTGTTACTGAAAAATGTTTCAATGACGTTTTTTGTTCCTAATGGTCCTATCCAAAACCTAAGATAGTTTTCCATATAAGCTTTTCAAAACGAAAATTTTCCAAAACCCCTGGAAAATAAACTGATTTTCCAGTTTCGTTCCTTCCAAAGATTCCAGGACGAAATGTAAAACTGCCGAAAGTTCTTCTGTCGGCTTTCTTGGGGGAGCTTTCCAGCGGGATTATAAAACCTTGTTGCAAATTGATTCACATAAAAATCGTATTAGGTACTACATCAACTAGGTTTCAAATTAAAAATAATCTATAACTTAATACTTATTTATACTTAAAAATAATCTATAACTTAATAACCTATACTCTATAAATTGACGTACTCCTACGTCGGATACCAGAATTCAAATTAAAAAATGAAACGTATTATTACGTCAACGGACTGCGATGTGTTAATAAAATATCTATTTGAAATCGATAGCTTAATGTCGATATTTTAAAGATGTGGTTATAAATATTATGTTCCATCTACATCCCATCTGCACAAGAAAATTAAGGAAGTGGCAGGGATAACCAAAACCCACACGCCTAGTGTCTTGAAGGACAAACAGGGAAACGCGATCTTTGACATTGAAAAACAACTTGAGAGGTGGCAGGAATATATAGCTGAATTGTTTGATGACGACAGAGGAAACTTAATAGAAATAAAAAACAGACCACCAATCTAGACCACCAATTACAAGCCAAGAAGTGGAAAGGGCGATCGCTCTGACAAAAACAAGGAAAGCGGAAGGGGCAGACGAAGTATGCGCAGAGACGTTTAAAATAATGGGAGAGTCAAGCATCAATACCTTGACCAAAGTATTCAATACAATCTATGATACTGCTGTAATACAAAAGAATTGGCTGCACTCAATGTTTGTTACCATTCCGAAGAAGGCATATGCAAACACATGCGGGGATCATCGCACTATAAGCTTGATGTGCCACGCCCTCAAAGTGTTTCTGCGTATAACCATGATAGGTTGTATAAAAAACTAGAAAGCAGAATAGGAGAAACCCAATTCGGATTTAGAAACGGAATAGGCACGCGCGAATCCCTTTTTAGTAGCCAAGTACTGATGCAAAGATGTCGAGACGTAAATCAATATGTATACATCTGCGCAATAGATTTCGAGAGAGCATTTGATAAGATCCAACACAACAACCGAAATAGACGAGAAAAACCTAAGGATAATAACGGCACTATACTGGCAACAACGAGCAAAAGTACGTATAGGAGAAAAATCGACAAACGATATAAAAATAAAACTTGGGGTACGTCAAGGCTGCATACTCTGACCGTTGATTTTCAACCTGTATGCAGAACACATATGCAATGAGGCTTTAGAAAACCCGATGGGGTGTTAATCAACGGAAGAATTATAAACAACATCAGATACGCCGATGACACTCTTGTCCCGACAAGCTCACAGAAATTCAAATGCAGAATGTAATGAACAAAATCTCTCAAAGTATTGAGAGATATGGATTGAAACTAAACATCAAGAAGACGAAATATATGATAGTGAGTAAGAGCGGGAGGCAAGATGCAGGCATACTCGTAAACCGTAATCAACTTGAAAGAGTAAATAAATTGATATATCTGGGAAGCTTAATTAACGAAAAATGGGATCCCAGCGAAGAAATAAAGCGTAGAATAGCAATAGCGCGAACAGCTCTTATCAAAATTAAACGAGCACTATGTACCCACGATTTATCAGTAGAGCTAAGAACTAAAATGCTCAAGTGCTACATATTCCCGGTGTTACTGTACGGGGTTGAATCCTGGACGATAACAGACACGGTTATGAAAAAAGTCGTATAGTAGTAGAAATATGCGCCTATCGGAGGATATTAAAAGTCAGTTGGGTTTTTGACAAAGTGACGAACGTAGAAATCCTACAAAGACTAAATAAAACTAAGTAACTAGGGAATATCATCAAAAGTCGGAAACTCGAATATTTTGGACATGTTATGCGGCATCCGGAAAAATATGGTCTACAGCATCTTATCATTCAGGGAAAGATAATGGGAAAAAGGAGTATAGGACGAAGGACGACATCATGTTTAAAAAATCAAAGGACATGGTATGGCAAAACAACAGCCCAGCTGTTTCGTGCAGCAGTCGACAAAGTTAAAATCATAAACTTATTAGCCAACAGCATGGCCAACGATCGAAGCGGTCAAAACACTTAAAGAAGAAGATCAATATTAAAATATCGATATTTTGGGCACCAATATCGATAAATATCGCTCATCTCTAGCCGCGACGAAAAATGTTTGAGAACCCCTGGTCTAATCCAATAACTGTTCTTGTGTTGTCTAGTCTTGCCTAATATTGTCTAATCATGCCTAGTCTTGTCTAAGCATGTCTTGTCTTTCTAATCTTGTCTAGCCTTCCATATTTTAGATGGATTTATTCATTTACTTCATAATTCGATTCTAATTGAAACATTCACCTCTAAATTAACCAATTAATTCTTTATGTATCTTCTCCTTTCGAATAGGCCTACTTTGGACCACGCTTGTTCAACTGTTGGGCTTTGACCTTTGCCCAATATTGTCGCATCTTCTGCCGGTGTAACTCCTTTCTCTCTTCTGTCCAGGGGATACCTTTCCTTCGAGGTTTTTCCTGAAATCCACGGACTTCCTTCAGGGTGCGTCTCACAGACTGTCTGTTTTTGAGATCTGTTATTCCCAGTTCTTTAATATCCTTCTCGGTCTCTGTCAACCAAGTGGTACGAAGCTTCTTGTTTTGCCAGAAGGTGAACAGACGGTTGGTTAGTCGGTTTGGAGGCAATCTTGCAACGTGGCCATAGAAAGCTACCCTTCTTTTCCTTGCACAGTCAGAGAGCATCTCAATATGTTCGTAGAGCTCAGAGTTATGCCGTCTTCGGAATTCCCGGCCCAGTAAAGATCCTAGGCCCAGTAAAGGAAGATGTTTACTGGGCCTAGGATCTTCCTGAGGATTCTCCTCTCTCTGATTTCCAATTTCTCTATTAGACCCCTTCGGTTCAAGGAAAGACACTCCATGGCATACAGGGCTTCTGGTCGTAAGACTGATGTGTAGTGCTTAAGTTTCAGGTTGCGTGACAGGCATTTCTTATTGTAAGTGTTCTTAGTCAGCCGATAGGCTAGTTCTAGTTTGCTGACTCTCTTGGATAATGATGCTCTTTCTGATAAGTTGGGTTCAATCCACTCGCCAAGATACTTAAATTTCTCAGTCATCTTGATATTTCCCTATTCTAGTAACATCTCTCTGTTTGCTTCTCTGATGTTGGTGAAGAATTCTGTTTTCTCCAGCGACACTTGAAGACCCACTTTGGCAGCCTGTTTTCTGAGGCAGTTTACCTGCATTGTTGCCATCTCAAGAGAATCAGCAGACAGTGCCAAGTCATCTGCAAAGGCCAGGCAATCTACAACCAGTCCATCGTTCTTACGTCCCAGGTAGATACCACTCTGTGCACCCAAATTGTTCAGTTCCTTGCGCCATTCTCTCATAACCTTTTCAAGGACACAGTTGAAGAGAAGTGGGGAAAGTCCATCTCCTTGTCTCACACCAGTTTTTATTTCGAAGCTTTCTGAAATCTCGCCTCTAAATTTAGCCTTGGAATGGGTGTTGGTCAAAGTTTCTAGGATTAGTCTGCGGGTTTTGTTGTCTAGTGCTAGTTCCTGGAGTACTTTGTTAAGCGTTTCTCTATCAATGGAATCGTATGCCTTCCTAAAATCAACAAAGCTGACGACCACCTTGCGGTTTCTCATCTTGGAGTATGCAAGTACAGTTTTAAGATTGAGGATCTGTTCAACACAGGATCTGGTCTTCCTGAAGCCCCCCTGGTATTCTCCCAGTTGACTATCCAACTGATTTTCTGCCCTTGTAACGCCAATCCAATCGGGTAATAAATTCTCTGTTTCCCAGATGTCCTGGATGATCTCGGTTAGCTTGCGCACGGCATTGTTTCCAGCACCTTTCCACAGTTCAGCAACGATAGAGTCCTCTCCAGCTGCCTTATTATTCTTAAGAAGTTGAATAATTCTTTATGTATATTAATTAACGAAATTATCGCCCTTGTCTAGCTGTAACTAGGAATGACCGATATTAATTAAATGTCCATATTGAAATCGATACTGATATCAATAGCACAATATCGATATTTTAAAGATGTCATTATCGATATTATCAAATCGATATTTTGGGCATTAATATCGATATTTCACCAATATCGATAAATATTGTTCATCCCTAGCCGCGACGAAAATGTTTGAAAACCGCTGATCTAGCGTACTTACTGTTCTTGTTGAGTTTAGTCTTGTCTAATACTTCCTAATCTTGCCTAATTATGCATAGTCTTGTCTAAGCATGTCTAGTCTTGTCTAATCTTGTCTAGTCTTGCCCACTCTTCCCTATTCTAATTTAGATTCATTCCACATTCCCTTCTAATATCGCCCCTGCCTAGGTGTGACTAGGGATGAGCGATATTAATAAAATATCGATGTTGAAATCGATACTGATATTGCTAGCTTAATATCGATATTTTAAAGAGGTCACTATCGATTTTAAAAGATCGATATTTTGATTATAAATGTTGATATTTCACCAATATATTTAACGATATCGCTCATCCCTAGCCGCGACAACAAAAGTTTTAGAACCGCTGGTCTGGTTTATTAACTGTTCTGTGTTTTGTCTAGTCTTGTCTCTCTCTCTCCTCACTGGCGCTACAGTACTTCACAGGCCCTGGTTGGGCACTGGCCTACCTCAGCTTCTTCGTCCATTCTCCCTTAAGGTGGACTTCCGAGCAAAGCGGCTCTGGCGTCACTAACTCAGCCTCAAAGCCGCTGGGACATAGCGATAGTATAAAGGTCGATTCCTATATGCGCGACAGTCAGCTACGCGACGTCGTACGACATCGCCTGTGAAAAAATAATGATTACATTGTTTTAAATGGGCACATCGCGTAGCCATAGTGAGAACGTGTCCATTTAAAACAATGTAATCATTATTTGACAGGCGATGTCGCACGACGTCGCGTAGCTGAATGTCGCGTATATGAGAATCGGCCTTTATGCCCTATGGAAATGTATGAGACGCCATTCGAGCGCAGCGATATTGATGCGGTCAGCGTCAGTGTCGCTGCGCTCGAAAGGCGCCTCATACATTTTCATAGTGCATAATACTATCGCTATGTCTGACGCGGCAGTTGCGCTATGTTAGTGACGGCAGAGCCGCTTTGCTCGGAAGTCTACCGTAATTAATCGCTTCACTTTTCCACTCTCTAGTGTTTATCAGATTTCCGGCATCCTCTTTAACTGCATCTTCCCACCGTTTTAGTGGTTGGCCTCTTTTTGGTATTCTGTTTTCGGTCATTCGTATGACGTGCCCTGTCCACTGCAGTCTTAGCGTTTTAATATACCTGGATACCGAGGGTTCTTCGAATGCCCGGTAAATTTCCCTGTTATACCGAATTCTAAATACATTGTTTTCATACACTACGCATTGTTTCTTTCCAAGGTGTACATTCTTGCTTCGTTGCTCTTCATAAAGATCCAAGTTTCTCATCCATATGTGAGGATGGGTATGATTATGGTTTTGTACACCCGTATTCTTGTGTATGTTTGTCGATTTGAATGAATACCTGCGTCAACGCAAAGTAGGCCATATTTGCTTGCATTATTCTTGTTTTAATTTCTGCATCTTCTCTCCCGGTGTTTTTGAGGTTTGCCCCAGGTATCTAAAGTCGCTCACCTGTTCTATGTTGTCCTGTGTTGCAATAGGGATTGCTCCTGTTCTTGTTTGTATCATTATTTTGTCTTGGTTATGTTTACCTGCAGTCCTATTAATATGGCAGCTTCTTTTAATAGGTGATAGGTTTCTCCTGCTGCCTGCTTCGTTCGGCACATTATATTAATATCTTCTGCTAAGCGACTAGTTGCGTGGATTTATTTGTAAGCAAGTTTGCTGTTCCCTCTCCCGCTTTCCTATCTACATATTCGAGGGCTAGGTTGAAAAGGGTCGGTGCCAGACCGTCTCCCTGTTTTAGCTTTGTTGGTATGTAAAGAGTTCCGTTAGTTCGACTCGTACTTGGACCTGTGCTGTGCAGTCTCTCATCGTAATTTGTATCAGTTTCCCTGGTATGCCTAGGTCCCTTAGGACAACATAAAGTATTTCTGAGTTTAACGAGTCATAGGCCTTTTTAAAGTCTTTGAAAATATAGTATGTATCTAGTCTTGTTTAGTACTTGTACTGTTTAGTTCTAGTACTGTCTAATACTATCTAATCTTGTCTAATTATGCCTAGTCTTGTCTAGTCTTACCCAGTTCTACCTATTCTTGTTTGTTTATTCCACATTCCCTTCTAAATTAACCAATTAATTCTTTATTTATATTAATTAACGATATTATCGTCCCTGTCTAATCTAGTCTTGTTTAGTCTTGTTTAGTCTTCTCTAGTCTTGTCCCGTCTTGTCTAGTCTTGTTTAATCTTATCTAGTCTTGTCCGGGACTACAGTTGCTTATAAACAAAATCGGTGACGTGGAGAGACACAAGGTCTAAAAATCAATATAGGAAAGACCAAATTTATGATATTCAGCAGGCAACCACACTATGACACTACCCTAGAACTTAATGGAAACCAAATTGAACGTGTCTCTAAGTTCAAATACCTTGGTAGTATTATTATAGAGGATCTAAACCCGGACTGCGAGATAAAGTGCCGAATAGAGATTGCTCGGGCAACTTTTAATAATATGAGATCCTTTCTTTCCAATGACAACCTGAATCTGAAGCTAAGACAACGCATGGTTGAATGCTATGTATGGTCGGTATTGCTGTACGGAGTAAAGACGTGAACTCTGAAGGTCAGGACGATGAACCAACTGGAGGCATTCGAAATGTGGCTTCACAGAAGAATGCTTCGTATTCCGTGGACACATGTTACAAACGAGAATGTACTACGAAGAGCAAACATCCAAAGGCAACTTTTGACGACCGTAAAATGCCGAAAGACATCATATCTTGGACATATTTTGAGAGGTGGTAAATATCGTCTAAAACAGCTCATACTAAAGGGCAAGATTGAGGGGCGCCGTGGAGTTGGAAGAAAGCAACAGTCGTGGCTCAGAAATATACGGGACTGGACCGGCAAAAGAAGGGCTGCTGAACTTTTTTGCTTGGCGGAGGACCGTACAGCTTTTGCCATGATGGTCGCCAACGTCAGGGAGACCGGACAAGGCACATGAAAGAAGAAGAGTCTTGTCCGGTCTTGTCTTCTCTAGTCTGGTCTAGTGTCTAGTCTAGTCTAGACTTGTCTAGTCTGGTCTAGTCTTATCTAGTTTAGTCTTGTCTAGTATCTTGTACTGTTGTCTAGTTTTGTCCTATCTTGTCGAGTTTTGTCTAGTCTTGTCTAGTCTTGTCTTGCCTTTTCGAGTCTTGTCTAGTCGTGTCTACTCTTGTTTGGTCTTGTCTTCTCTAGTCTATTGTTTGATAAATCCAAATTCATTCTTTGTGTATATTAACAGATAGATAAGCTAGCTGCATTACTTTTAGCAGTTACTGTGACAGTATTCCATTAGATTTTAAATTATTTATCAATAACAATGAACTAAAAAGAGTTGATAATTATAAATACTTATATTATATTTTGACTGTTTTATGAAATAAAACATCCATGTTAAAGAATTGCTTAAAAAATTTAAATAATTTATATTTGCTTTTTATGAATTAAGTTTATAACGAAATTCTAGTTTTTTATTGATGTTTTACTAAGATTAGTTTTCTTTTTCTCTGTGGTATTTCTCTGTCTAGTTCTCTGTGAAGATTTGCTCCTGTTTTAATTTCTATCTAGGTTTGTTTGTTTTAATCTGTTCGAACATGTTATCATCCATTAGGAATTTGCCGGAAAAAAATCATATGAAACAATTTAAGGAATTTTATTGTTTGTTTACTCGCTAACAGGTAGATAATAATAATTGTTTACAGTAATGTTATATTAATGCGTTTTTTTTTTTCATTCTTTCTTTCCTTTTATTTCATAATTGGAATGTTATGTGTTTAGTATTTTTCTCTCTCTCTCTAGCTTCGTACTTTAACTGTGCATTTTTATTTGAATCAACGTTTTCTATTTTTTTTTTTCGTTTAATTTTTTTTGCAGTTTGAACAGCTTATCAGAGACGAAGACGCGCGTATCAAGAATCTCAAGACTATTCTGAAAATCCGGGAAAAGGCCTTGTTAGATAGAACCAAGGGAGAACTGGCATGGCTGGAGATTCAAAAAAAGTAAGTTCAAGTTTCCCAAATCCATTAGAATCAACCAAAAATTGTCGTTAAATTTAAAATAAAAATAAAAACTCGTCTGTTACACTTAGAATTGTGACGGACTAACAATAAGCTACACTGACTAATAACTAGATGAGGCTGCATAACACTATAACAGACAAATGAGATTGTATCAAATAAGATACGACAAGAATAGACAAAATCACAAAAGGCAAGTCTAAACTAGACGACATTAATAAACTAGACTATACATTAATAAAGTAGACTAGACACTAATCAACTAGACTAGACAAAAGCTCAAAAGGCAATACTAAACTTTGATAAGCTGGACTAGACAAAGGGTAAGACTAGAAAAGGTGGACTAGACATTAATAAACAGGACTAGATATTAATATACTAGACTAGGCATTAATAAACTAGACTAGATATTAATAAATTAGACTAGGCAATAATAAACTAGACTAGAGACTAATCATCTAGACTAGACAAAAGCACAAAAGGCAAGACTAAACTTTAAAAAACTAGACTAGACAGAAGGTAAGACTAGAAAAGGTGGACCAGACATTAATAAACTGGACTAGACATTAATGAACTAGACTAGACAATAATAAACTAGACTAGAAATTAATAAAGTAGACTAGACACTAATCAACTAGACTAGACAAAAGCTCAAAAGGCAATACTAAACTTTGATAACCTAGACTAGACAGAAGGTAAGACTAGAAAAGGTGGACTAGACATTAATAAACTGGACTGGACATTAATGAACTAGACTAGACAATAATAAACTAGACTAGACATTAATCAACTAGACTATACATTAATAGACTAGACATTAATAAACTAGACTAGACATTAATAAACTAGACTAGACACTAATCAACTAGACTAGACAAAAGCTCAAAAGGCAAGACCAAACTTTGATAAGCTGGACTAGACAAAGGGTAAGACTAGAAAAGGTGAACTAGATATTAATAAACAGGACTAGACATTAATAAACTAGACTGGACATTAATAAACTAGACTAGACGTTAATAAACTAGACTAGACATTAATCAACTAAACTAGACATTAATAAACTTGACTATAGTCCATTTTTTTAAGAATGCAGTAACTAGAAACCTGATTTACACTATGACAAATGTTCAATCTAGTTACAAAATTTGGCGCTAAATCCAAATATAGTTATTTAAATATAAAATTGGTAATTTATTAATGGTTTCATTGAATATCTTATTATTATTGATTAAATACTCCAAATGGCAACAATAGTAATAAAATACAAACAAATAAATGGATAAAAACGCGAAAAATCTAAATGATACAAACAGATCAGATGATAATTGTGAATTTACGAGGCAGCCAATGACAACTAACAGCTGCAAATGTATGCGAAAAGAAAGAGAGAAAAGAAGTTGAGATGGAGAAGTAAATATCATCGGTGTGAACTTCTCCTCGATTTAAGCCAATTAGAGAACAAGGTCAAATAAGCCCTATCTTCCCTGTTCTGCATTCTTAAAAAAATGGACTGTAGACTAATAAAGTAGACTAGACACTAATAAACTGGACTAGACAGTAGTAAACTAGACTAGTCATAAATAAATTAGGCAAGACATTTATAAAGTAGACTAGACATTATTAAAATAGACTAGACCAAAACAAGACACTACTAAATTAGACAATACAAATCAAAACAAGACTGGAGAAGACAAAACTACGTTATAAAACGAGATAAAACTAGAAAGGAGAAGCCTAAACAAACATGTCTAGACTAGACATTTTAGGGTTTTACCAAGCAAGGAATTGTATAATCTTCTGTTGTATTAGATAGTTCTAGTCTCTACTCTCTGCAAATAATCTAGTTTATTTTATCTAGTTTTGACGAGCCCTGTCTTGTCTGCTTCAATGTAGTCTTTTTCAACATAGTTTTGTTATAACATATCTAGTTTGGTTATTTTGTATCTAACAAGACTAGAATTGACAAACACATATATTCTTGTTAAGTCTAGTTTAGATTAGATTAGAGTTGACTTGGGTAGTCTAGTCTAGTGTAGCCTCACTATTTCTAGACTAGTCTCGTTATTTCTTGTTTAGTCGTCTGTGATGCATTCTTCTCTAGTTTTTAATAATTTTGACATAAATCTATTAATTAATTTAATATCACTTTGGCAGGTGAATTTATGATAGTCTAATTCAGGGGTCGGCAACTGGTTTTATGTAAAGAGCCATTTCTTTAAATAAATTAAACAAACTTTAGAGAAGGGCCGTATAAACGATAGTATTGAAAAGCACTTTAGATTATTTCTACTCACAAATGTTATATATTTAATAACGTTCTAATTATTTACGACCCGTCACACGCTGTTCTATCATGAATTTCCTTTGGAGGTAATATAATTTGCAGACACTTTACTTTATTAAATTAAATTTTGACCTTTCAATTTATTACTACAAAGTTAAAGTATACAGAGTGCGGCAACATAAATTCCTTTTTTGAAAAAATAATAAAACTCATTTTATGAATCATATTTTTTTCTTTTTTTTTTCTATAATGTAGGTACAAATCTAAAATTTTGTGTATACACTGAGTACACTGAGTTCTGGCTCGAGCCATTACCCTTATCAGCATATCATCGGGTATGTTGGCAATCTCTGCCTGGATATTGGCCTTCAGGTCTTGTAGGGTCCTTGGACGTTTGACATAAACGCGATATTTCAAATAACTCCACAAAAAGAAATCGCTAGGGGCCAAATCGGGTGAGCGGGCTGGCCACTCCAAATCTCCCCTTATTGAGATGGGAAGCCCCGGGAAGTGTTCCCACAAAACAGCCATGCCTTTGAAGTGTGAGCCGTTGCTGTGAGCCGTTATGTTGGAACCAATTGTCCCCTAAGTCTAATTCATCAAGTCGTGGAAAGAAAAATTCCGCCAACATGTTCACATACCGGTCCGAATTCACTCTCGTTGTGACCTCATTTTCTTCAAAAAAAAAACAGGTACCAACAATCCCAGTTGTGGAAATTGCACACTACATTGTGACTTTATTTGAGTGTAAAGGCCTTTGATGCAAATTTAGGGGATGTCAGCCCAGTAGCGCATGTTCTGCTTGTTAACGTATCCACTTAAGTGAAAATGGGCTTCGTCATTGAAGAAAAGTCGCCATCATGCGTTGAAACGGTGAGGAGCGTGCGTTTGCCGTCGATGCCTATAATAGCTTCCCTAGAAACGATTTCTCGAAGTGTCTCACATTCGTTTCTTCGAGAATTGAAGTCTCGTTCTGAGAGTTCCTGCCCAATCGCCAACTTGTAGGGATGGTAATGAAGGTCATTCTGCAGAATTCGCCTCACTGAACGATCTGAAGGTCCAATGGCAGACATATGTTTGCGCGCAGAACACCGTGGGGATTGCAAGATTGAAGCTCTCACTGCTTCAATGTTCTGAGGTGATCTGATACTCCAGTAGAGACTCCAGGTCTTCGTCTTGTTGCACTCCCGGTTTGTCGGAACCATGTAACAATTCGTCGTGACCCATGTAACAATTGATTTCGCGGTCGGGGTCAGAATCCAACGGGGCTATATTGAACCGATTTCGGTAGGCGCGCTGGGCTGCGATCACAGAACATCCGTTCGAAAAGTAGGCCTCGACGGCAAACGCACGCTCCTCGCATGGCGACTGACTGAAGTGGATAACAAAACTTTACAACCACGCCTCTCGAATGAGACTACTCCCGCCCCGCTGCGATGCCTACAGCTTGAACGGCGCGCGTTTAAATAAAAAAGTTATGTTGCCGCACCTTGTATATATTTCGGACGGGCTGAAGAGCCACACAATTTAGATAAAAGAGCCGCAGGTTGTCGACCCCTGGACTCTAGTTTAATCTAGTCTTTTGAATTTAGTTTCATCTTCTAGTCTTTGTTTTGTCTATTTAATTTATCTTGTCTTGACTAATCATCTCTAGTCTAATGTTATTTGTAATGAGTCTAATCTCATTTAATTTAGACTATTATGTTGTCCTGAGTATTGACTATATAGAATAACATAAAGTAGACTACTTTTCATAATTATACAAAAGAAATAAGACTAGACAAACAAAACCAAATAGATGTTACTAGCTAAGGCTTGGCAAGACTAGACAGACAAAACTAAAGATACTAGACAGACTAAACTAGACAGACAAGACTAGACAGTCATGACTAGACAGCCAAGAATAGACAGACAAGAATATACAGACAAGACCAGACAGACAAAACTAGACAAACAACACTCAAGACTAGCCAATCGAGACTAGACAGACAAGACTAGACGGACTGGACCACACAGATAAGACTAGACAGGCAAGTCCTAACACATAAGACCAGACAGACAATACTACACAGGTAAGACTAAACAGAAGAGACCAGGCAGGCAAGACTCCACAGACAAGACTGGACATGCAACACTATACAGACAAGACTAGACAAACAAAACCAAACAGATGGTACTAGATAAGGCTAGGCAAGACTTGGCAGACAAGATTAGACGAACTGGACTATACACACAAGACCAGACAGACAATACTACACAGGACAAACTAGACAGGCAAGACTAGACGAGACTATGGATAATTAGACAAGACTAGATAAGATTAGAAAGACTAGACTAGACAGATAGAACTAGACAGACAAGGCAAGACTAGACACACACAACTAGACAGAAAAGATTAGACAGACAGACAAGACTAGGCAGACAATACTAGATGGACATGGCCAGACAGGCAAGACTAGACAGACAAGACTAAACAGACAAGGCTGGACAGACAAGACTAGACAGTCAGGACCTGACAAACAAGACAAGACAGACAATACTAGATAGACAAGACTGGACAGGCAAAACTAGACAGACAAACTAGACAGACAAAACTAGACAGACAAGACTAGACAGACAAAACTATTCAAACAAGATAAGATATAAAAGACTAAACAAACACGACTAGACATACAAGACAAAGCGACAAGCAATATCAGACAGACAATACTACACAAGTAAGACTAGACAGGCAACACTAGACAAGACTAGGCAAGATTAGACTTGACAGACAAGACTAGATAGAGAAGGCAAGACCAGACAGACAGGACTAGAGAGACAACACAAGACAGAAAAGATTAGACAGACAGGACCAGACAGACAAAACTAGACAGGTAATACTAGACAAACAATACTAGGCAGGGAAAACTATACAGACAAGACTGGACAGGCAAGACTAGAAGACAAAACTAGACAGCAAGACTAGACAGGGAAAACTAGACAAAAAAGTTAAGATAGACAATACTGAACAGACAAGACTAGACAGATAAGAGTGTCTATTTCAATGGAGCAAGTCCAATTAGACATTATCGTTTGTTTTAGACGAAATGATAAACATAATCACGATAATGGAACTAATTATCTTCGTAAATAATATGTTTACTTTGGGTTTATAAAAAGCTTAGAAGGCTAAACAAACAAGATCGTATTGAATGGGTCAATTTCCTTACGATACTTTAGTCCTATCTACTCTCCTATTGTGATAAAACGTGCAAATTGCGTATCACCTCTATGTCTAGACTAGGTAAATTTAAATAGATTAGCAAAACAACTGCTTATACATAATCAAATTAAACCATTTTCTCAACTTATTTGACTAGTCTAATATTACATCGATTATCTAATTTATTTATTTCAATCATGTCTAGATAGTTAATCTATTCAGACCCTGCATAAATTACCTTGTCTATTTAGCTTATCTATAAGTACTTTATCTACCTAGACAAGTTTATCTATTCCAACCACGTCGATCTTTTAACTACCATTTCTATTTCTACCTTGATAATCTAGTTTATTCATTTAGTCTGTTTGTAAAGAAGACAATTTCTGTGTGGTTTACTAAAAGTTCAACTCTCAATTCTAGACACTTATTGGAGACGGGAAAACCCGATGAAGCGTCGGCGGTGAAGAAGAAGCAGCGGGGGATCATCATCAAACTTCAGCACGAAAAACACGAAATGCAAAAGTAAGATTTCATTCATAAATACGCTAATAACAAATACTACGATAACTGAAACAATATAAGTCACCTGAGAAACTAACTTTAGATTCCGTTTTAAGCAGTAGAATATTCTTCCAAGTTCTTCAATGTTATGTATAAATTGATTCAATGTTATGTATATGTTACCTTAAAAGACCGAAATTTGGGGAATGTCGACTTTCACCGGTGAATGTCAACATTCACATAGTCTGGCTTGGTGTATGTCCGAAATATTTGCTAAATACCTTATCCTTATGCTAAATATCCTTATATCTGACTTACACCGGTGAATATCGACATTCACCATGCACTAATGGTGAATGTTGAACATGTCGGAGATTTATATTTTCTTCTCCGTAATTCAGTCGCTATAAAACGTCACAAGGGTGACGTAACTTTTCCGCCGCTCCTTCTGAGAGGAGTGACCAATAATTTAAAACCCACAGTACATTTTAAATGAGAAACGAAAATAATGGTAATAAAAAAATTACTTAATTATGCGATTCAAATCTTATTTATTGCAACATAAGACTGATAAAGCTGATTGACAGAACCCAGCAGAACAAGGGATTTGGCGGGTGAGAGCCAGTCGACTATCTGTCGGCATCTCCATTTTGGACCTCCACCTGAACGTATCTGTGATTATCGACATACACCGGTGAGGGTCCGAATGTACAACAAAGTAATGAAATATTCAATCTTTCACCGACATATTTGGTATGTGTTGACATTCACCGGTGAAAGTCGACATTCTCCAATTTCGGTCATTCACGGTAACATATACATTGATTCAATTGGTTCAATATTATTTATAAATTGGTTCAATTAGTTCAATAGTATGTATCAATTGGTTCAATATTCGGTATAAATTGGTTCAGTAGGTTCAATATTATGTATAAATTGGTTCAATATTTTGTATTATTCTTCAGTATTTTGTATAAATTTGTATAAGTCTAAAGCTTGTCAATAAGAAACAAGTATGCATCTATCTAAGTATAGCTAAAGACCTAAATATATCTAATAATATAAACGGTAAATATAGTTTTCTATATATTATGCATATCTAGATACATATCTCTCACATTAACATATATCTAGATACATATCTATAGATATATTATCTATATATAATATATCTAGCAATAAGACTGTTAATTTAGACATAAATATCTCCCTACCCTCACACGTATCTAGATATAGATCTAAATATATCTAACAATAAGGCTGTTAATATAAACATAGATGACTAGACATAGATATCTTCCCACGTTGTTACGTTATAAAATTATCTATTTCTGTTTCGTATAGGTTGAAGCAGATGCAGAAAGCGGCTTCGAAGGAGCGCAAAACGATCCTGAAGGAACAACGCAACATGATAAAAGCTCAACTTTCGACGTTCGCGGGAAATTTGACGAAGATCCGGCGCACGCCGTCGAAGGACCGGAGGAAGTCGGGTCCGGTCAAAGTCTACCAGACCACCGAGACAAGTTTGTCCAGGAAGAGCAGCGTCGGCGAAGAGATCATCTACGCGTCCAGATCGGAGTCGGTGATCAGTCGGATCACCGAGACTGGCAGCGTCGAGTCGGACAAATCGCTGATCAGGGAGACGGTCTGTTGCAATCGGACGGAGAATGCGAAGAGGTGAGAGGAAAATGGTTCGTTTATTGATTAGATTATCTCTCTAGTCGTTTACTTCATGACTGAAGTGTCGTGATCCCAAGCCTGCGTTTTATTATGTCATAGCGGAGTTAGCGATGACCCCTGTCTGCCGCCGTTCTTATGTTTTCTTGTAGTGATGTCCCGGTAATCTCTTGCACCTGGTCAATCCAGCGTTTTGGAGAGCGTCCCCGCTGTCGCGTGCCTTCAATTTTCCCTTGGATGACCAGTGTGTCGAAATTGTCACCCGTTCCACAATTGACGTATCCAAAATATTTAAGTATTCGTCGATTGATAGTCTTATATCAATTTCGAGTTCTTTTAGTATAGATACATTAGTTCTATGCGGTGTTCAATGTATCCTAGTAGCCTTCTCAACATCCACATCTCGAAGGTGTCTATTTTCTGACGATCTACAGGTTTCAGAGTCTATGCCTCCGCTCCGTATAGTGCAATTGGAAACACCAGTGTGTTGACAGGCCTTCGTTTTGTTTCTTTCGTGATGTGGTCATCTTTCCATACTTTGATTAGTTTCGTCATGGCTATTTACGCAAGAGTTGAGCGTCTTGTAGTTTCTGTGGACGTATTGCCGTCAGTATTTATGCAGGAGCCTAGATAAATTATGTTATCGACGTTTTCTACGTTCATTATATTGGGTGGATTTTCTCTCTTGTTGCCACGATCTACTACCATCAGCTTTGTTTTTTGTCCGAATTTGGAGCATTTGTAAGTCCGAATTTGGAGCTTTCTCTTGCAACTCTCCTCAGAAGTTCGGTCATTTCTTCTTCGTATTGTGCGATGCTGATTGTGGTATCGTCGGCAAACCGTAAGCTGTTTATTTTCCTACCGTCAACGTCTATTCCGCCTTCCCAGGTCTCCAAAGCTCCTCTTAGTATAAACTCACCGTATATGTTGAATGGTAAGGGTGATAGGAGGCATCCTTGCCGAACTCCTCGTCCTATCCTAAAGAGTCTTGAGTTTCTTCCTTCGACCTTGATGATTCCTTTGCTGTTGTCGTATAAAGTTTTTAGCAGAACTACAAGGTGGGGAGTGGTTCTCATGTCTAAGAGGGCATTCCATAATTGGAGCCAGTTTACATAGTCAATACCTAGCATATACAGCTTTGCTGTAGTCGAGGGAACAGATATGTGGGTTTTGAAAATTTTTTTGCTTTTTCAATAATTTGCCGTACATTCATGATCTACTCTCGAGTGCCTTTACCAGCCACGAATGCATCTTGTTCCTGTGGAATTTGTCGGTCGAAGAAGCTTTTGAGTCGTTGTAGCAGAATTCTGAGCTTGACCTTGCTTGGATGGGAGATTAATGCGATAGTTCTGTAATTACTGTATTTTTGGCTTGATCCTTTTTTGTGCAGCGGAATGAAGATAGATGTATTCCAGTCAGTTGGCCATTGCCCTGAATGCCATACCTTGTTGCAGCTTGCCACAAGAGGGGGGTGCCTTTTGGGCACAGCTGTATTAACATTTCTCCACTGATATCATCTTCCCCTGTACTTCTGTTGTTCTTGAGCATGTTGATGGCTTGCTCAACTTCAGCTTTTAAGATGTCAGGTTCCTGTTCTACTTGTGTGATAGGTGGGAGACGAACTGTTCCCCTACGATGACCTTCATCCGCGAACAGATCTTCACAGTACTGTCGCCATATCTCTACTACGTCGTCGATGTTGGTTATGACTTTCCCATCCTTGTTTTCTATTTTCCACGTTCTTGCTTTGAACTCTCTTGTGATTTCTTTGATTCTTTGGAATAGATCGCGTGTTTCGTTCGTGTTTGCCTATTTTTCAATCTCTGCATATTTCCCGGAGGTGTTCGTTTTTATATGGCTCGTCGACATAGCCTTTGTATTTCGCGGCTTGAAGTTCGATATTCTGTTCTTCGGTTATTATACCTGCCTGCCTGATAGTTTTTCTTCTCTTCACTACATTCCAGGTTTCGTCAGTCATCCATTGCTTGTTTTTATTTGAATGTCATGAGGGTCACCGGTGACCGTTACTAAGTTTGTTTGTAAGGCTGCGGGGGTCACCGGTGACCGATACTATGTTTGTTTGTAGTACCGTGGGGGTCACCCGTGACCGGTACTAAGTTTGTTTATAGCCCGTGTAGGTCACCGGTGATCAGCAAAACCAGGTACTAGAAACACATAATTTAAAATTTGCGTGCCATTCAACGTGTTAATAGTCAATTCATAGCTTGAGGTCAATAGGTAATAGTGTTAGAACAGACAGACTTAGCTATAACTAGTCATAACTGTCTAATCTTCTCACTAATATTAATTTAGTTCACACTTTTACCTCTTAATCTCAGGCTATACATTTACTATTAAGTCTGCTATTATTCGCTTGACAAATATATTCAACTGAGACTTATCTGAGACCAACTTTCCACTTTCAATCCAATCCACAACGATTTACAAGACTAGTCAAGGGTGCTCAATCAGTGGGGAACTTCTCAATTCTCAAGAGTCTCAATTCAGAGAAGATTTATTAGATAAGAAGGTTTAAACTTGAGTCTAAATTATTCCAGGTTTAGACTAGATATCTTAAATTTTGGACTACATTACCTATAATTAAGTCTAGAGTTGTGTGACTTAATACCTTAATATTTAGACTAGATACCACAAATTTTAATAATTTAAAATTAAGGCAAAATAGTTGAATCTGCGCCTATATTGTTCGTTGAATAGAACCAAGCTTGCCTCTATGAGGAAACAGCTTGAGAAGATTCAAAGACTGGCGTGTGTCTTCATCACGGGGGCGTTGGTGTCGTGTGCAGCAATGGAGCTGGATCTGACTCCGCTGCACCTTGTGGTGGAAAGGGCCGCCAGATCTGCGATTGTAAGGTTCAGCAAGGAAGGAATAGTCAGAGGTAAAATAATCCGAAACAGAGACCGAAACAGCCTCGCTGCCAAGATCCCCTAGCTGGAAGCACCAAAAGACGAAATGGTATGCAAATACCACTTCGAGAAAAACTACACAGCAATGTGTAGTAGTAAAGCCGATTGGAGCGACGAATCCTCAGCATACCACATAGAGCAAAATGCTATCAAGTGGTATACAGATTCAGGTTCATTACAGGTTCGAAGACAAAGGAAGGTACTGGTGCAGGAGTGTTTGGGAACATTACCAAGTATCTTCCAAGTAGAGGTACACGCAATCGAAAGATGTGCACAGTTTAACCTCGACAGGAATTATCGCAAAAAACGAATTGCTATCCTGTCAGACAGCCAAGCAGCCATCAAGGCCATTAGCTCATACACCATCAGATCCAAACTGGTATGGGGCTGTGTGGGAAAGCTAAACTAGCTTGGCAAAAACAATAAAGTAACGCTATACTGGGTACCAGGACACAATGGTATAGACGGAAACGAAGCCGATCACCTAGCAAACAAGGATCCAGTAGTCCCTTTATAGGTCTGGAACCCTTTTGCGACATGAGTGTGAACACCATCCACAAAAGTTTAGATGAAGAAACAAGAGAACAATGGATGAAAACCTGGAAAGAACTTCCATGGCTAAGGCAGTCCAAAGTGATGCTGGGATTTTTTAACCTGAAAAGAACAAAAGCTTGCCTGAAATTAAACAGGAACAAGCTTAGAATCCTGACAGGAGTCCTGACGGGACACTGCAGACTTAGGAAACATCTCAAGGCCCTAAGCCTAGAGGAGGATGACGGATGCAGATTCTGTGTTTCAGCTGAGGAAACCCCCATACATCTGTTCAAAGACTGCGGAGTACTACTCCGCAAGAGACAGATGTACCTCGGGGCTCACTGCTTGAACACAGAGGAGCTGCAGGCCTTGAATCCCACCCAGATCCTGAAATTCCTGAAGGAATCAGGATAAGAGGAGGCGCTCTAAATGGGTAAGTACATCTACGCTTGGAGGTGGAGGGTGGGGTACAATAGATCTATAAAGGTCGCAGTACAAGTCGTCACCACCATATCTACAATCTATATTGTTCGTGATTCAGACCAGATACCTCAAGACTTAGACTAGATATCTGTATTAACGAATTGAGATTACTCACACAGACTATGCAAACTAGTCTAATCTAAGTCTAGATTATTATAAATTTCGACGTAAAAATTTTTTTCGGAACACGTGTTTGTTTCACGTTTCACGTTTGTGTCACGTGTAAGTTTCGGAACACAAAATATGTCTACCATATGGCTGCAACAACATCTGCGTGGTGACTGGCGGCAGCCATATACATTCGCTACACTGGCTCTGGCTGCGCGCAGTCAATGGGCTGGCTGGTTCAATCACGCGCAGCTAGGCTGCCTATTGCGCGGCAGGCCTAACTCTAGATTGTTCGTGAATTAAACCAGATATCTTAAAATTTAGACTGGATTTGTCAATTGTTGTCTTGAAAACAATTGACAAATTGAGATTACTCATGCAGCCTATGAGATCTCAAATTTTGGGCTAAATAATCATAACTTGAAACAATAAAGCCTAAATTTTTCTGACTTAATATGTAAATATTGAGACTAACACAGACGTTAAATGTAAGTCAAGATTGTTCATGAATCATACCATAGTCTTGTTTTGTCGTCTAATCTTGTCAGTCTAGTCTATCGAGTATTGTCTGTCTAGTCTTATCTGTCTAATCATGTCAAGTAGTTAAAAGAATCTTGTCAATCTAGCCTTGTTTTTTTTATTGGGACGTAGCTAACTTGTCAAGTGATCCCCTTGGAATTCACGAACATCCCGGTAGCGCTTATCGCATGTCCATCTAGACCATCACGCATTTGTTGCCTTATATCCCCCATTTCACATCATGTGCTTTTTAGTTCAGGCATTTTATCAGATTAATTTATCCCTGGCTTTCTGTCCGACACGTTCGTCTGTCTCTTTCATGCTAGTAATGCTCCTTATCATATCATCCGTTGCTGTCCAGTAGTCTTCGGACTTTAACATGACCTCCAACAGAGTCATTACTCCTAGTTCTGTTTTTGTCTTCACTGTCCAGTCATCCCTCTCCGGAATCCACCTTTCACATTCGAAGACCGAAGCGCCGCACTGTCCGTTTGTCGACAGTATACACACAGACTGTTAAAGGCCCTGCCGATACTATGCAGGTACTCTCTGAAGCATCCATGCCCGCTGAACGCTTTGGGTGAGGTAGTAGTTCATCTCTCCATATTTTCGTTCTACTCATATTCCCACTCGTGGGATTAATCGACAATTTTCCTTCTGCCCGCTGTTCTAGTCTTCTGTCCGCTTTTTGTACTGTTCTGCCTTCTTGTTCTTTTTCTTCTTGTTCTGTTTCTTTTACCAAGAGTTCTATGGGTGCTATGCCTGCCATTACAAGCACTGCATCCATTGAGACTGCATAAACGTAGTGCCAGTTTCCTCTGCACTGTGACCAGCTTATTTTTAATGGTCTCTTTATCGACAGACAGACCAGGGCACCATAGTTTGCCCAGACCGGGGCACCATAGAGCATTGTCGAGTGAGAGTTCGGTCGATCACTCGATATATCTTTCTCTCTTTCTCTTCTTTGGTCCACCGACATTGGGCATCATCTTTTCCAGAGCTGCTGTTAACTTGAGGGCTTTCGTCGCTGCTCGCATGATATATTGTGTAAAACATAACTTCTTCTCAATAATCACACGAAGGTATTTCACTGCCTCCTTGGGCGTTATGATGATGCCGCTGACCTTAAATACAGGGTGCGACAACATCACTTCCTTTTTTTAAATGAGAGCCATTCAGGCTGTAGGCGGCGCAGCGGGGCGGAGTGGCTTCATTCGTGAGGGGTGGTTGTAAAGTTTTGTTGCCCACCGGTAAGTCGCCATCATGGGTTGGAAGGGTGAGGAGCGTGCGTTTTCCGAACGGATGTTCTGTGATCGCAGCCCAGCGCGCCTTCCAAAATCGCTTCAATATAGCCCCGTTGGGTCATACCCCGAACCGGAAATCATTGTTCATTGTTACTACGTTCGGACAAGACGAAGAACTGGAGTCCCTCGGCCCATCAGATCACCTCAGAACAGTTCGAGCTTCAATCTTGCAATCCCCACGGCGTTCCGCGCGCAAACAAGCATCAGCCTTTGGACTTTCAAATTGTTCAGTGAGGCGAATTCTTCACGATGACCTTCATTACCATCCCTAGAAGTAGGCGAAACAAACATGCGCTTGGACTTGGAGATAGTTCAATGAGGCGAATTCTTTACGATGACCTTCATTACCGTCAGAGCGAGGAAAGGAACTCGCTGAACGAGACAATTCTCGAAGAAACGCATGTGAGGCACTTCTCGAAAACGTTCCTAAGGACGCTACTGTTTTTTTCAGTGAAGAAGCCTTGTATCAAAGGCCTTTTAGATTCACCTAAAGTCACAGTGTTATGTACAATTTCCTCAGCTGGGATTGCTGGTCCATTGTTTTTTGAAGAAAATGATGTTAAAACGACAGTGAATTCGGACCGGTATGTGAATATGTTGGAGGAATTTTTCTTTCCACGAAAGTTACCTCAGGGGGTAAGTCCTTGGATAAATCCGTCGTCGTGAAAACTGCGACGTACGAGTCTCATTCGTATTCTGGGGGAGACTCGACATCATGCAAGAGACGAGTCTGAGCGTCTCAGTGTATCCCAACCAGTAAAAAACTCAAAACCAAATTCAAAACTTTTCTAGCAACATTCAACATTAACACCCTCACACAAACTGGCACCTGAAAACTCTCACCGAAGTCCTAAATGAAAACCAGATATCTATAATTGCACTACAAGATGCACGTTACCCAGATGAAGAGATTCGAATCTGAAGGTTACCGCTTCTTTAGCAAAGCTTCTGAGCAAAGCCCAAAAGAGGGTCCTCAATGGATCTGTGATGCGGATTTTCCTAGTTCCTAGGATGTCTATCGGACTCTTTAAGTCAAAACGGGAGTCAGACAAGGTGACAGGCTCTCCCCACTGCTTTTCAGTTGCGTTCTCGAAAAGATCATTAGGACCTGGCGATCACAATTATTAGAAGCTGAGTATAGCTCTATGAGAATGGGAATAAAATCTAAGGGGATTGTGGTTGACTGTGTAGCATTCGCTGATGACATCGCCATTCTGTCAATCGACGTAGAAACTGCGAGAATGTAAAGAAATCGCGGAACAAACTGGCTTGCAGATATCATTTGGAAAAACAGAAGTAATGACCAACTTCAAAGATGCCCCAGCAAAACTCCAGACAAAATATGGGAGGATCAACCGAGTCGAAACCTTTATGTGCCTGGGAGAGATCATCATGAAAAGTGAACTGGACAAAGAAGCACTTAAGGAACGAGTACGCAAACTCGAAATAGCCTTATCAAACGTCGCGCTGAATCTACAACAAAAAATGCTGTAGAAAAATACCAAACTCCGTCATTACTGGAACGTGTCATGGCGCAACGTCGTTTAATCTCGAGGTCACATCCCCCGCTATTGGTGATAGAGGAGCCCAAGTAAATGTAGCTGCCGAAAACCTCACAGTTGGCAATGGGTGAAGTTTCTGTATTGCTTTCATTGGCTCTATCAACTATCGTCATCTTTGTTTTTTCGCGGTTCAAGGCGAGTGCAAACTCTAGACTAGTTACGAGTTACGGTTTATTCGCTCAGAAACGATTTAAGGAGAGCCTGCATCAATTTATACAATTAAAAACGAATCCTTCACATGTTATAAGATTATTACCAAATTTGGTGCCACAACAAAGTGGATTACCCGAGAATGATCCCCATGCTTCCTTCACTGAAAGAGAATGGGAAGATGGAATTCAAGCTTTGATGGAGTACTTAACTGATTTTAGATTAAGGCATTAGGTTGGCGAACAAGAAAAACAGAAAAAGATGAAAGAAATGTTAAAAGACGACCAACGACAAGTAGGTACAATGGTATTTTCGGAATGATATTTACGGATAATTTCAATAATTTTTAGCATAATATAAATTTGAGTGAAGGTTCTGATAATAGTAGTCAACAATTGCTACAAATCATTGATACATTATTAAAATGATATGTACATACGAATGATGCTATGGTCGCGTCGCTTTGAAGATCAAATAATTGTCATTTTGCCGAGACTGAGAAAACTTTGAAGTAATTCGAAAAGCATAGTGAACTTATTATCTTATATGAAACCAAAGGACAGCACCGAAAGGCGTTAGAGCTTTTACACGGAAATGTTGAAAGGACAATAAGTCATGTACAAAAGTCATGAAACTGTTCTGAAGCCAGTAGTTATGTATGCAGCCGAAACCCTATCCCTAAATTCTAACAAAGGACTCCTGGAAGAACTAGAGAAGGAAATAGGAAGAAAATCGTTAGAAGTATAATGGGATCGAATTACAAGAATGGCATCCATCATCATAAACCTAACAAAGAAGTCTACAGTGAAATAGATGAACCAAAAGGAAGACAAGATACCACCTGGACATCGGAGCGCAAGCTGACCCACTCACAGAGAATGAGGAAATTCTGGGCTAAGAAGAAAGCGACGACTCAAACTGCCAAGTGTAACAAGACTTAAGGCTCCTTCAGAATGGCGTGGAGCGTTTGCGTCGCGAAATTTCCGCAGCGCAAAATTCTCTAGCGGCGCGGCAGCGAAATTGCCATGCCCACATCAAAACGATATTTTTACGTGTATAGTGGTTTTTTCCTACTCAATGTAGCTGTCAACGGGTGGTGTTTGTGCTCCGCGATTTTCCAGAAATTTCCCTGGAAAAACTCACCCCTCGATGTGAAAATGCTCACAGTTCGTGGTAACCACCCCTAGTTCAACCAAAGCGCATACGCAAGCCCCGAGAACTAACAGAAACATCGAAAATTTTCGAAATCGCGCCTGTTGATCTGAACATGTACATCAGCCGTGGCACGTCAATCGGTCCGCCGCGATAACGCAGCTATAAGCTCATTTAACGTGCTCCTAGATGGCCTCAACGAATAATAATAATAAAATGAGTTTTATTATTTTTTTCAAAGAAGAAAGTTATGTTGCCGCACCCTGTACTATCAGCCCTACATGTCTCATTCCGGTTAGTAGAACAGCTCCCGTTTTATTTAGACGCCAGCCTTAAGCGCTATTTCGCCATCCTTTTGTCTAGTCATTTCTATATAGTCTTATCTGACTAGCCATATGTGTCTGGTCTTGTCTTATCTGTGTAGTCTTATAGCAGCAAAAACAAGAATCTTCTCTGTCTAGTCCTCTCTATCTAATCTGGTCTGTCTAGTCTTGTCTTGTCTGTCCAGTCTTGTTTGTCTGTCTAGTCTGTCTAGTTTGTCTGTCTGATTAGTTTGTCTAGTCTGTCAAGTCTGTCTAGTCTGACTAGTCTGTCTAGTCTGTCTAGTCTGTCTAGTCTGTCTAATCTGTCTAGTCTGTCTAGTCTGTCTAGCCTGTCTAGTCCATCTAGTCTGTACAGTCTGTCTAGTATAGTCTTGTCTTTCTACGCTTGTCTGCGCGTCCAGTTTTGACTATCCAGAGTTGCCTGTCTAGTTTAGTCTGTTCTGTTGTGATCTAGACTATTCTCGAGAATCGTGTTTGTTTTTAATCCTCGTAAACATTTGTTTTTGTGAAAAGGAAAAGCCTGAACAAAAAGAAAAGTGCCGCGCGCTTATTATTATGGGAAATCTATTTCAGTGCTAATTAAGACGGGTTGTTTATAATTATGTAGAAACCGATCAAAAAACAAACCGCCTAATATTAGAATATCCCGTCTGGCGCGGTGCCAGACGTCTGTTTTTATTCTACTCGTTTCGCGTGTACTTTTTTCCCGCCTCTCCTTCCTTCCTCCTTTATTTTTCCACACCGGGTTTAAAAACTCGGTTAAAATTAGTCTCGGACGGTTTTCATTCAGTTTGTCGGGCCGGTTATTAGTTAATACACGTCCCGCACTTGTCACCTTAGTAAACATTTTCGAAACTACCGTCCCATTCATGTTTCCCTCCTTCTCTCGCACATATCATGGTCAGTTTTCTTTTACTTTCTAACTCCTTATTCCACACTAAACACAATAACCAAATATAGAAAAATTAGACTACATGCATGTTAATCGTCAAACTTTGTTTAAGTCTTATGCACAAAAAACCTAGTTGTTCCAAGTCAAACTAATCCTAGTCTTGTAATTCTCGTACAAAGTTTCTTCATTTCGCAGTTTGGTCTGTTGGGATAATTATTGATGTTACATGTGTTAACATTTGTTAAAGGTCTTTGTTGATGAGGGAGGCGGCGTTACAGAAGCGTAGACGAGAAGCGGAGAAGCTGCTGCAATGGCACCAGAAGCTCCTGGAAGAGGAGAAGAAAATAACGGAACTGGAGATGGCAGCTAGCAACATAATCAACCAGGTGCCATCCGTGACCATCGAGAACTCCAAGACCAAGGACAAGTACACCTTCAAGGGTTCCCAGCTGAACGTCCTCTGGGAAAACATGACCGGCCTGACCGACAAGAAGTTCGAAGACGGCGAAACCTACAACCTTTCACAAGTCGCGCTCGAACGGTTCTGCAAGGACGCCAGGAGGATCGCCAACAAGGACAAAGTTAAGATCCCCCAGGATGAGGAGCAGCCGGATTTGGAGCAGGGGATTAAGCAGTCCGAGTCGACGCTAAACGAAATCATCCAGAACATCAGCAACATCACCGACGAGATTTCCGAGCTCTACAAGCTCTCTTCCGTGAAGAAGCTGAAGAAACAGGAGGAGCTGGTCCGAAAAGTACCTGATAATAGTATTCACAAGGACAGTATTAAAGAGACTGAGAGGACTAAGAAGAAGATTAGCAAAAAGTTGTTCCAAGATAAGGATAACAGTGAGGTCGACACTAGTTCTTTAGTTGATGAAATTTCCTCTGACAATGAGATTGGAAGAAGTGAGGAGCTTAAGACTGAGGTACAAACTAATTCAGAAAGAAATATGTCCAAGTCAAAAATGGAATCGATTGAAGAGGACGGATCAATTAGAGTTGAGTCTAAATCTTCAGAAGATTTAAAATCGGAAGTTGAGACCATCAAATCTTCAATTGGTGAAGACAAGCTAGAAATTGTTACTGAGTCTGATGTATTGGCGGAAAGTGAAATTGTTGAAGATGTTTCAATTGGTGATAAGTCAACGTTAGATGAGTCAGAATTATTAAAGGAAAGTGAAATTGTTGAAGATGTTTCAGTTGGTGATAAGTCAACTTTAGATGAGTCAGAATTATTAAAGGAAAGTGAAATTGTTGAAGATGTTTCAGTTGGTGATAAGTCAACTTTAGATGAGTCAGAATTATTAAAGGAAAGTGCAATTGTTGAAGATGTTTTGATTGAGAACAACTCAGAACAAGTTTCAAGTCAAATAGGATTATTGAAGAAAATTCAAACTATTAAGGATATTTCGCTTAGTGAGAAGTCAGAACAAGTTCCAAGTTCAGAATTATTGAAGAACATTAAAACTATTAAAGATATTTCATTTAGTGAGAAGTCATTACAACATCCAACTTCAGAATTATTGAAGAAAACTCAAACTAATGAGGATGTATCTATTGGTGATATATCAGAATTGTCAGAATTATTGAAGAAAACCGAAACTTTTGAAGATAATCTTCCAATTGGTGATAAGTCAGAAGATCACTCGGTTGTTGAGTCTGTAAAGATTTCTAAGGAGAGTAAGTCAGATTTGTTACAACTTAGCTCAAAGAAGTCTCAAAGTTTAGAAGATCAAATTGTTGATGGTGCTAGTATTAAGACTATTCTGTCACACAGTTTAAATGAAGTTTCAGACTTGGCTAAGCAAAGTGAAGATGAAGTTCAGATTTTGTTAGATTCAACTAATGACTTGGATAAGTCTCAAGGTTTGGATGATGAGTTTCAATTGCAAGTTTCTTCAGACAAGTCTGATAGGTTTGTAGATAATTTGGACAAAACATATATCAAAGTTAAAGAAGTTTCTGAAGGAATTGAAGAAGATTTTGTGAAGTGTGATGGAAGTGAAGAAAGTTTAAAAGTGTTTGAAAAGGATGGAAATTCTTTTGAAGATCTAAGAATTAGTCATTATGAATTAGATTCAGATAAAGCTGTAATTGAAGAAAACCTAATTGAAGATAAGGCTACAGTTGAAGAACAGTATAAGTCTGGAGTGGAAGTAAACCTTGTTGAAGATAAGTCTGTCATTGAAGAACGAATAAGTGACGATAAGTTGGAAATTGAAGAAAACCTAGTTGAAGATAAATCTGTATTTGAGGAACAATTGGTTGCGGATGAGTTAGAAAACCGTGTTGAAGATAAGTCTGATATTGAAGAAGAGTTAGTTGGAGTGAAGTCTAATGAAGATTCTGCTGATTTTGTCTTAAAATCGCCAGAATTAACCAAAAATCGATCAACTGAAGCAAGTTCTGAGGTCTTTGAGAAATCAAAAACTTCAGAAACTTCAAATAAAACAAATGAGGAAAAATCGAAATTGTCCATAGAAGAGATTTTCAAAAGTAACTCAATAACTAGTGAAGTTCCAAGTAAATCTAAAACATCTGCAGTTAGAACTAAGTCTGAAGGAGTTAGTAAGCTAAGTGAAGATGCTAGATCAATTAAGATTTCTAAAAGTGAGGATTCTTATCAAAATGAGACTGAGTTAGCAATGATTGCTTTAGGTTTAGATAGAAGGGAGATGGAATTGGTACATAGTGAAGATGTTTTAGATAAGATGGTTCAGTCTAAATCTGCTGATATAATCAGTGTTAAATCTACCTCAGAATATCTAAAATCTAAAGAAGAAGTTGAAAATATTTCAGAAGAAATTAAGTCTATAAGTGAAAAACAAAATGAAGATTTTGTCCAATCCAAAGACAAGTTGTCTTCAAAACTCCCAGATAAATACGATTTTGTGTCTAATCTTCATTTAAAATCTAATAATATAAGTATTAATTTAGACTTACCAAGTGAAGATAATCTGAAGATTCCGTCTTCGCGTCTCGAATCCACTTCTTTGGATGTGTCTGAAAATCTCGAAGATTCTGAAAAAGAAGAAAATTTGATGAAGTCTCAAATAATTGAAGATTTGAAACTGGATGAAGAAATTTCTTCAGAAAATTCTTCAGATGATTTAAAACTAAAGTTGGAGTTTAAGCACGGTGAAACTGAACTGGTGGCCGACTTTGAGTCAAAAACCAAGCAGGTTGAAGATATTAGCAGTATTATAGAGCATAGTGAAGACCAAGCTTTGAGGGAAGATCGTTGTCTGAGTGAAGACGACAGTAGCAAAATAACGGACCACTTGGGTGAAAGAAGCATCGAATCTTATTTTGCTATCAATAAAGAAGAAATCGAAGCTAATGTTAGTGATGAAGATGAAGTTAATAAAGGATTGAATAAAGTCGAAGAAATTGATGAGATGAATGAAGTTAGCGAAGGTTTAGAAACTGAAGAATCTCTAAACTTCAATATCCCCGTGATAGACGTAGCCATTAAGAATAACAAGATCCAAACTAGTTCCTCAATCAATGAAGAGAGTCTCAGTATCAAGAGTCTCGACGAGAGTATTAATAAGAGTCTTAACGAGACTGGTAGCAGAAGTCTCAACGACAGTGGGGATGATAGCATTGGGTCTAATAAGAGTCCAAACGATTCGGATGCGAAGATTAACTTTGACGTGAAAAAGAGAGTTGCCGAGATTTTAGCAGATGATAACTTGGCTAGTTCTCTTGGGGCGAAGAGTCCGAGGATGCAGGAGTTGTATGTTACTACTTCTGGGCTCATCTCACCAGAAACTTCACCAGAATCAGGTAATATAAACTTCTTGTAAACAGTTTAGACTGGACAGATTAGACAGACAAGGCTACAATGATAAAACAGACTCAGCAGATGACACTAAACAGATAAGACTAGACAGACAAGAATAGACAGATAATACTAGGCAGACTAGACAGACAAGACTAGACAGGCAAGGCTAGACTAGACAGGCAAGGCTAGACTAGACAGACAAGGCTATACAGACAAGACAGACAGACAAGACTAGACAGACAAGACTAAACAGACAAGGCTAGACAGGCAAGACTGGACAGGCAAAACTAAACAGACAAGGCTAGACAAGCAAAACTAGCCACAAACAATACTAGACAGACAAGATTAGTCAGTCAAGACTAGTCAGACAAGACAAATCAGACAAAACTAGTCAGACAAGGTTAGACAGGCAATGCTAGGCAGACAAGACTAGACAGGCAAAACTAGACAGGCAAGGCTAGGCAGACAAGACTAGACAGGCAAGACTAGTCAGACAGGACTAGTCAGGGAAAACCAGACAGGCATGGCAAGGCTAGACAGATCAGACTAGACAGACAAAACTAGACAGACAAGACTAGACAGGCAAGGCTACACAGACAGGACTAGACAGACAAGGCTAGACAGACAAGGCTAGGCAGACAAGACTAGACAGAGAAGACTAGACAGGCAAGGCTAGACACGCAAAGCTAGGCAGACAAGGCAAGTCAGACAGGACTAGTCACAGAAAAACCAGACAGGCAAGACAAGGCTAGACCGACAAGACTAGACAGACAAGACTAGACAGACAAGGCTAGACAGACAAGACTAGACAGCCAAGACTAGTCAGACAAGACTAGACAGGCAAGGCTATACAGGCCAGGCTGCACAGACAGGACTAGACAGGCAAGGCTAGACAGACAGGACTAGACAGGTAAGGCTAGACAGGCAAGAGTAGACAGACAAGGTTGGACAGGCAAGGCTAGACAGACTGTAGAGAGACAAGACTAAACAGATAACACTAGTCAGACAAGACTAAACAGGTATGGCTAGACAGGCAAGGCTCGACAGACAGGACTAGACATGGAAGACTATACACACAAAACTAAACAGACAAAACTAGACAGACAAGGCTACACAGACAAGACTAGTCAGACAGGGAAGACTAGACAGGCAAGGCTAGACAGGCAAGGCTAGACAGGCAAGACTAGACAGACAAGGCTAGACAAATAAGACTAAACAGATAAGACTATGCAGACAAGGCTACACAGACAAGACTACTCTGACAGGACTGGACAGGGAAGACTAGACCGGCAAGACTAGACAGACAAGGCTAGACAGACCAGGCTAAACTGGTAAGACTAGACAGACAAGACTAGACTAGACACGCAAGGCTAGACAGGCAAGACTATTCAGACAGGACTAGTCATGGAAGGCCAGACAGACAAGATAAGACTAGACAAACAAGGTTAGACAGATAAGACTAGGCAGACAAGACAGACAAGACTAGTCAGGCAAGGCTATACAGGCAAGGCTAGACAGGCAAGGCTACACAGACAGGACTAGTCAGGCAATGCTAGACAGACAGGACTAGACAGACAAGGCTAGACAGCCAAGACTAGACATACAGGACTAGACAGGCCAGGCTAGACAGACAGGAATAGACAGGCAAGGCTAAACAGATAAGGTTAGACAAACAAGATTAGATTGACAAGACTAGACATGCAAGACTACACAGACAGGACTAGGCAGGGAAGACTGGACTGGCAAGGCTAGACAGGCAAGACTAGACAAGCAAAGCCAGACAGACAAGGCTAGACAGGCAAGACTACACAGACAAGACTAGTCAGACAGGACTAGACATGGATGACTAGACAGGCAAGACAAGAGAGACTAGGCTAAACAGACAAGGCTAGGCAGATAAGGATAGATAGATAAGACTAGGCAGACAAGACTAGACAGTCAAGACTAGTCTAACAAGATTAGACAGGCAAAAGACAAGACTGGACAGAGAAGACTAGACTATCAAAAGTGCAGAAACTAGATGAGTAAGACTAGTTAGACAAGTCAAAACTAGATAGATATCTGTTTAATTACTTTTCAGGATCTCCAGTGGAAAAGGATTCGAAGGTTCTGAAGGACATTGGAAGTGAAGCTGAGGAATTATTAAGAAAACAACTGGCGATTGATCAAGAAGTAAGTTACAGATTAATGAATTAGTATTGTATATACATTCTATTTAGACACAGCAATTGAATTTTTACACCTTCTTTCAAAACATATTAATAATTCTAGATGTAGTCTATATAGATACAAGCAATATTCAAAAGTCTGTCTAGTCTTTATCTAGATGCATTATCTATATCTGTGTTAATCGATTTGTTTTTTTGTCATTATCTAGATAAAAGAATTGAAGCAGCAACAGCAGCAAGCCAACAAAGCATACTACATCCACCTCCGGGAAATTCCTAACAAGCCGCCCCCACCTTACAAGCCGCCGGTACAGACCCAAACCCCCATCGGAATCATCCCGACCTCCTTCAACCAAGTTCAGCCGCTGATCGAGACCCTCGCGAAGATGTTCTACAAAGCCCACAAGGACAACAACCTTTACACTATCAAGTTCCCTGAAGTGATCTCGATCTCAAATATTAACAAACCGTGTCAAGAATTTATCTTTGATCTCAGTAAGGAAAAAGCTATTGAGCATTACAAGCAGTTTGAGGAGTTGTCGAAGGTGTCTTGGATGAAGCTGGAGAAGCATTCGTTCAAGAAGCAGCTGAACGCGGAGGGGTTGAAGGAGTATTTGGGTAAGAAGTTGAAGGAGATTCTGTTTGGGGATTGTTTGGAGCCGAAGCAGAATATGATTATGAAGTGGAGTCAGAAGAAGTGCGACAATGTGGATAGGTTGTTGATCCTGGAGTCGGCGGCGGAGGAAGCCGATTGGATTAATTATGATAAGGACGAGCTGGTGGTGAAGAACGAGGTTACAAATGATATTATGAATATGCTGCTGCAGGAAACCGCGGAGTTCTTTGCGAGTATGGCTAGTAGGAAAGTTAAAAATGTTTGTTAAAAATGAGTATTTTCTTTGTATATGTTTGTGTTGATATATGTTTTGTATGATTATCGTATGTTTTTTATTATCATTATTGATTAAATAAAAATTATTTTTCTATAAGATCTTTATGTTTTAATAGTATAATAAAGGACGAGTTCAGTAAGCGCGATTTTACAGTACGCGTCCAAGTTTTCTAATGGACAAGTGCTGAAAAACGCATTACGACCGAGTTTTTCCATACTATTTTTTATATTTTGCGCCCTTTTATGCCATTTCTAAATAAAAAATCGCCGATATATATTGAGAAAATTGTATCGCACTCGGCAAGTCATAAACGCACGCATATGAGTGCTGTTATGAGTCCATTACAGACACAAAATAGAAAAAGTATTTTTTAGTCTCCTAAATATATTGTACTTATAAAAATTCAATAAATGAAATTAGGTTAATCAGGACTAATTTACCTAGACAGAAACCAGTTTGTTAATGTGTTGTCCATTAATCACGTGATGTTTTTAGCAACTTTTTAAAAATTAACTTTTTCAAAATCTGCTTTTACCAGAATCCTTTCAGAAGAAATGTGGCATTGAAAATGTATGCATTTTTGAACTAAGTCTCTAAATCATTAGGATCATGGGGGTAGCCAGGGGGTGGGGGGTTTGGTGGTTCAACCCCCCCCCCCCATTAATGAATATATCAATATATTCTCTCCAGTCCAGTTAATATTTTTGTTTTACTGACATACTGAGAATTTAAATTGACAGTCGCCAGAATGTGATCACTGATCATATTCTAGCTGAAGCTGATCATTGATCAACTTCATTAGGTAAAGTGTCAAAAAAATTTATATTAGTACAGTAAACTGAGTCAAAATGATCAGCAAACAAGTTACAGATTTTAACACCTGAAGAGGTTTCTATGTTATTGTAAATTAAGATATTTGGAATACCATTGTTATTCTTTATAGTACTGATATGACTCCAAAAGCTTTTGACATTTTTTATTCTGGTTTCCACAACATTTATATAATTTTTTTATTACTCATACACAGTGGCGGCTCGCCCATAAGGGCTGCAGTGCTGCCGCCCTCCCGCCAAAATGAAAACTTTTTTTAATTATTATAACATATTCCATTAGTATACAATTATTTTACAAAAACATATTTTTCCGTTCGTAGTATATTTATTTTTTGAATTGTAGGTAATAAATACCTCGATAGGCGCTCTGTATGTGTGTATTGTGTAATTTAGTGCGGTTGTATATTCATATCTCGGGCTGCAGTCAGTGCAGAGTTAGTTAGTGTATTGAGCTGGTTACCCCCACTCGCGATATACGTTTTTGTAATATGTATAGCGTGGGCTGCAAATATTGCAGTCCGCACTCTGTATTCTAGGCATTTTATGAGATTGCTTCTAAGAAGTCGAGTTTCGGCAACGGCAAAGAACCTTAAGTGGACAATTAATTGGTTGACAACTGAAAAGTGGACAATTTAAAACAAAGTATTAATAAATAAGTAGTTATTAGCTATACACATAGAAAGTAAGTTAGTTATTTTTAAATTGAATTATTGAAATTAATTTTAATTACATTTTTGTAGAAATGAACGAAGCAAAAAATTCAGTTATGCATTTGCAAAAGATCAACTTTGCACGACTGGAATTTCAAGAAAAAATTGAAATTAAATCATTAGGACGGTTAACTTCAGATTTAAATATTTGCCCAGTGTCACCCAAAGTCGTTCAAATAATTATGACCCAAAATTTAATTCAACATTTATATGAAGCATAATTGGTTAACAGGTTGTCACTGAATTAAAAAATTCAATATGTCTCTGTATGTGTCAATGAAAATGCGGGCTTTTCAACTCGTAGAAATACTTTTTATTATAATTTTTTCCAGCCCTCCCACAAACATCATCCACGAGCCGCCACTGCTCAAACATTGAAAGTATTATCTTGGCACACGTTTTTTAGTGCTTGAGCAACGCACGCAAATATTCAATAAAACTAAACAATGCAATGTAACCTAGCGATTACATTAAAAAACACAATTAAATAAATAAAATAAACAAAAGCAAGACCTTAATATTACAAAAGTGACGTGAAAGTTCTCATTACAAAATAAAGATAAAAATTAAAGAAAACGTTTTAAAATTAGTGTAGATTCTATGATGATACCGGAGACGAAGGCGAGTTCTTATGACGAATTCACACCACCGGAGATAATTGAAAAAGAAAATTCTTCATTTTTGTTTCTATTTTTTTTTGTATAGCACCGGGATCCTAAACTTGTAAGATACACCCCCTCGCATGAGCAATAAAACATATTGTTTGCAATACAGGCGGTATTGTCAATTGCCCTCTCGAACGAATGTGCGCACTCACTTCGTTCGTGCGCCCAATTTCCTGACAACCTACCGTATCGCCCTAGTTACAAAATATACTATTATAACCTGCATCCATTTTGACTTTTATTCTCCGCCGCAACAATGAGAATGTGACATGTGAGATAATCTGACTGATTACTGTATGTTTTCCATTTTTTATGATATTTGTGTTTTTCTCTTACTTTATAATTAATGATTTGGAAAACCTGCGGGGGTAATTACAAAATGTGCGAGTTTTAACTGGCACATATTTATCAATCAAACAATATAATGTGCTTTAGAAACAATCAATGTTCTTATGGATTTATCGAGGTTAGCATAGTTAATCTTTGCCGACCAATTAATGCAAGAAAGTTTAAAAACTCCTGATAGTCACTTTTGTTAAAATCGTAATAAGATGAGATATTTGGTACGAGTTTAACGTACTTTTTAAATAAAAAAGACCTTCTAATGGAGGGTGATATGCGTCGATTTTACTTATTGGTGTGAGAGATGAGTCAATTTTAATTACTTTTGTACAAAACACCAGATCTAGTATCCTATCCATGTGATTACATTACATTTGAGATTACACAGTGCTGTTGTATGACTAAATGAGTGTCCAGTGTTTTGCGAAATGAGGGAATTAACTTGTCATTTAAACAAACCCAATCAATATCAGGGAGGTTGTAATCTCCCACTACCATGAACTCATCATTAGGATGCTTCATTGACAGATTGATAAGTTTCTAGCTACGATTTTCGTTTGTAAGTCACTATAAGGGGTGGAAAGTATACACAGCACAATTGAATTTTTAATTGTTTCGACGCACATAATGTTACCCAAACATATAATTTGTAAAACCATCCTACGTTTTAGATAATCATACAAACTTTCCGATTGTTTTATCGGAACACAGCCTGAATATATAAATATATTCAACCTTTCGGGATCTCTATAATAATTACTGGGTCTTTTTAGGACTACCAAAACAAATCTCATGTGAAATTTGTCAGTTATTTAATTTTTCCTAATCACCATAGGGGTTTCAGGTGAGTGTTTTACAAATTGTTATTAATAAAAGCAAAGCTGCACTGATGAGAGATAAATCTCGAGACGCGTCTGCAGATGGTCATCTGATCTGACATGATCTTAAAAGCAATGTTATTTTTATGGTTTTTGTTGAGTGCCACGAAGGTTTACTGAAAGCTATTGAATAACTGACAAATTTCACATGAGATTTGTTTTGGTAGTCCTAAAAAGACTCAGTAATTGTTATAGAGCTCCGGAAAGGTTGAATATACAGGGTTATTACAAAAGAAATAGACACTTTCAATGTTTTATTAACCCAAAACTGATAACGTTATTACGAATTCGTTTAAACTATTTTGCACAGTGATTCTTCAAGTTTACTTTGGGAACTCATAGGTCCTCAATATGGGCTCCACCTGTCGCACGGCAGACAACAAGGCGATAGTCTAGTTCATTCCAAACCCGTTGTAACATATCTGCATTGACACTTTCCAAAGCTCGAGTGCTGCGTTCTCATTAGGAAGCGGAGGGACGTAAACCAGGCCTTTCACAAATCCCCATAGAAAAAAATTGCACGGTGTAAGATCGGGGCTCCTTGGTGGCCACCGTACGAGAACGCGGTTGTCGGCTGTTGCACGGCCTATCCAGCGCTGTGGAAGTGTTTCGTCCAGATAATTTCTAACGACAACGTTAACGGTGCCAGTTAGTAAGCGCTCCATCTTGTTGGAAGATAAGGTTCCCTCCGTCCTCATACTGTTGAGGCATCTACCAATTGATCAACATTTAATGATAAGTAGCTCCCGTTACGGTGTTTTCTTTAAAAAAGAAAGGATCTTTACACCGTTGTGCGAGATACAGCACAGAACACCTTCTCTTTTTGGAGAATCCCGCAAATGCTCCATCAACACTCGGAGGTTCAGTTCTCCATCTTCGGACGTTGTGTTTATTCACCTTGCCACTTATGTGGAACGTTGACTCGTCACTGAAAATTGTCCGCTCGCAAAACTCATCTTCTTCATTAAGTGCAGCATTTCATTCCTTACAGTTGGCTGCGGAATTTGTAGTTCCAAACTTGCACGTGTTGTTGACTTTTATGGACTTCGTTGGTAAACAGCACCAACACGTTCCACTGTTTCTTCTGACACGCGAGATCTTTCCGGACTTTTGCCTTTACATAAACACCTTTACATAGATCGACTGTATAGTAGGTGGTGATTTTCCAAAACATGTTCGAAAATGTCGTTGGACAACAGTTACGGAGTTCGTTTTGACAATTTCAAGCACGCAATGTGCTTTTTCAGTAGAGTTTGCTGCCATCCTAGCTATTATGCTTACGCAGTACTACAAACTGTACTATCGAAACTTCTAAAGTTCCACAATCTGACAGCGCAAAAAGCATGCCAATATCACAAATAACTTTTTATTTATACAATACCAAAAGTGTCTATTTCTTTTATAGTAACCCTGTATTTATATATTCCGGCTGTGTTCCGATTGTTTTAAGTTTGTCACCCAAACATCTTCAGATGAGAACCAGTTTAATTGTAACTTAGATATGAATCTCTTTGAAACCAAGATCAACACCCCACCACCTTGCGAAGTCAAAAGCAACACCCTGCTTTTAACTCTGAAAACTTGATTGACGATCCTGTCCAATCTAACTCCACTCTACAATTGTCTTACTATCTGTGCGAAGTTTGTACATATTTTTTGTATGTAAACGTTTACCTATATAGCATGGGCGTAGCCAGGGGGAGGGCGGGGTTGGGGGTTCAAACTCCCCCCGAAATATGCAAAATATATACATAAATTTTATATTGAAATGAAGAGACTAGTAGAGAGGATTCTCTTCAAGAGAGCATCATAATGGGTGCATTTCTGTTACTGTATTTTCTTAATGCTGATAATCCGGAATATTTTGATAATCCGGCTGTTGTCTGGTCCCATATGTGTCGGATTATCAATATTATACTGTGATGCTTTAAATACATAAAGAATTATTTATTTATTTAAAAATTAATGTTTGTGTGTATTTATTTTTTCATCAAAATATTGTTATTAGTGTTAATTAAAATAGCACGAGAAGAATCATTTTTTCTAGTAAAAATTCTACAATTATGCACCCAGGCATATTTAAAACCGTTATCTTTGGGCCGCGAGTTTAGCGTCGCGCAGTAAAAATTTATTGTTCGGACTGAGATGGTCGAACAAAATGTAACCAATCTAACAATTATCTTGGGTCTAGAATTATTCTGAGTATACGAAGAAACTCAGTGAATGACGTCTTGATCAGCAATTGGAATTGATCAGCAATTAGAATTTGTAGTTTGTCGCCAATCTTTTTCATTACTTGTACCAAATTTTCCTTTGTAACTTCCGGGATGTCTTGAATTATGCCCCTACGAAATGTGAATGGCCACTAATCGTAGTGAACAACTTATACGCAATACTATGTTATTCAGTTTATGCAAGTTGTGATCTACAAGCTAGGTAATAAGTAATAATATACGTGGTGTTGTGTATTTTATCTACGACCACTATATTAAATGCTCATTATTGTACAGTTCGTGGACTATGTAATCATAACACTGATATCAATCATAACTTATCATTAATCGCGGACTGTTATATAACACACACGTGCGTTTGGTTTACGATTCGTTGATTGATTGAGAGCTGCTGCTACGTGCTCATACGTTCAGCGCCCCCGTGCCACAATTGAAACTAATGGAAATTGCGTACATTGCGTTCCCTATATCTACGAGCACTCTTATTCCAGTTTAATCCAAATAAGTACTAAATAATAAGGTATGTAACCATTAAGAAAGTATTTCTTTTCATTTCTATCAAGTTAAATAATGTAACAGTTATATATGAAAATACAACTGTATGTTTATTATAATGTTAAATAATGATAATTAAATAAACGTAACTTAATAAGAAATAAATGTGTTACATCAAACATATTTTTCTTATTAAACAGAAACAAATAAGTGTGGCCGTAGATAAAGTATAGTACATAACTCGAGTTGAAAGGCAATTACGTAATCGTGGAATTACGCACTCTCCGCTACGCGGGTCGTACGTAATGTATTCGTAAAACTGTTCGTACGTAATATGCTTCTTACAACTCTCGTTACGTAATATACTATTAATAACAACTCCACGCCGCGGATGTATCACTAGATCACATAGGAGGAGAAGGAAATAAAATAACTATTAATTACTATTAATTTTAGAAAAAAAGTCCGTAAACACCCTGTATATTCCGAGAAATGAAAACGAAGTGACAGAACTCGCAATATATACAGCTGAGCCTCTTGCCCCAGAATCTTCATACGAAGAAGTCCAAACAGCAATTGTGCACAAAAAAAGCAGCGGGAGAAGATAAACTACCCGGAGAATTCTTCAAATATGGCACGAATAAAGTAGGACTGGAAGTATATAAACTTATACAGGAGGTGTGAAAACAGGAGCGAATGCCGGAGGACTGGAATACCGTCGCATTATTATACCAATACACAAGAAGGGAGACCGCAAAGAATGTAGCAACTGCAGAGGTATCGCACTACTGAATGTAACCTACAAGGTTTTCGCCAGTATTTTGACAGCCAGAATAAACCAATATGCTGGAGATTCTGGAGGACTACCAGTGTGGATTCTGGCGGAACAGATCAACAACTGACCAAATCTTTTGTCTACACAATATATTGAAGAAGTGAGCATGGTATCGAGATGCACCTACTCTTCATAAACTTCAAACAAGCATGTGGCAGCATAAACAGCAACCAATTATTTAGGATAAAGGAAGAGTTTGGAATACCAGCAAAGCTTGCGAAATTAACCCAGATGACATTAAACGATACTAGAGGCGGATTATAGGATAATGGATAGGCGGAGATAAAGTGCGGATTAAAGTGTGGAGCTATATCGACAAGTCACGCAGTAATTTCAGGGCTGCGATAAGGAGATGCCTTCTCAACAATACTATTCAATCTGGCCCTAAAAAAAAGCAGTGAGGGAAACAGAAATTGAGAAACCATATTCAGCAAATATAAAGTAATCGTTGTGTACATGACATAGTAGCCAGAAACACTCGTACCATAAAAGAGGCAAACGAACCTCTACACGAAACTGCGAGGAAAATCGGACTAAAAGTTAATATCGACAAGACGAAAAATATAGTTCTGGTTAGGAGAGCAGCGGAAATCGGACCAACGCGTTGTTTGCAACGGCAGAACAAAGGTAGAAATAGGCGGAAGACAGGGTGGTATCCTTCAAGAATCTGGGATCTACAATAAACAGCAAAAACGAAATATCTGAAGAAGTCATAATTGGCATACAACTAGGGAATCGTGGTCTGTATAATCTACACAAATACTCAGCAGCAAAGACCTGTCGCGCAGAACCAAGCTAAGAATATACAAGACACTAATTAGACCAGTGGTGACATATGGCAGAGAGACTTGGACCCTTACAAATGCACACGAACTGCAAGTGAACCGCTTCGAAGGGAAAGTACTACGTAAGATTTTTGGTCCAGTTAATGCATGGAGACCGGGGTTGGAGGATCTCAATTAACCGTGAGGTACAACAGATTTTCAATGAGCCAGATTTGGTAACGACAATTAAATGCGTTAGGTTACGATATGCCGGACAAATAAACTGAATAGAGGAGACTAGCCAAACGGGAACTGGAAGTCGCACGTGGCAGACCGAGGAAAAAGATGCTGAAAAGTGCGGAGGAAGACGCGAGAACAATCGGAATGGCAAATTTGTAAGCTTTTGCAAGAAACCAAAGTATATGGGCAACCCTCATTGAGTCATTGAGAAGAATGCCAAACCTCTAAAGTGGATGTAACGGCAACAAGAAGAAGAAGATTCATCATCAAGGATTCATCTCAGTTTTCAACACTATCAACTTTTTGTTCATGTACTTCCGTAGTACCTACTTATTACGTGTATTTCTAGATTTTGACATCCATACATAACGTCAGATAGCATCAGGAATAGGCACGATCCATCGCCTACAATAGTACGACTGTATATGGAGTCATCAAACCATTTCTATTTTCAATTATTTTCTACCTCTTTTAGGCCTAGGTCGCACTACGGCTAAAAAGCCTCGGTTTTTAATCACGTGATTTTGTGACTCACGTAAGGGCTAGGCTGCACTACGACTAAACCGCCGCGGTTTTTAATCGCGTGATTTTGTGACTCAAGTAAGCTAATACAAGCGGCCACACTTGCGGTTTTTTCCCGTGACTGATTTTTTCCATTGCGTACTGTGTGTTTCTCGGGCGGTTTTGCGGTTATAGCGGTTACCGCTCGCGGGAAAAAACCGTAATGCGGCCTCGGCCTTACTTAAGTCACAAAATCACGAGATTAAGAACCGCGGCGGTTCAGCCGTAGTGCGGCCTAGGCGTAACATCTCCAAATTTTGAGATATATGTATCCCGCATTTGCAGCCCCTTAGCTAGATATTAGGAAAATGGTAACACCCTTTTTCTCTATTTTATAAAAGGAATCTAACTCTCAACTATGTTTACAATTGTGCCATTCGGTTTCAGAGATATAGGTAATATTAAAAAAATATTCAATCCTTAGGCCGAGGCCGCACTACGTTTTTTTCCCGTGAGCGGTAACCGCTATAACCGCGAAACCGCTCGAGAAACACACAGCACGCTATGGGAAAAATCAGTCGCGGGTAAAAACCGCAAGTGAGGCCGCTTGTATTAATCTTCTTGACTCTTAGGCCTAGGCCGCACTAAGGCTAAACCGCCGCGGTTTTCAACCGCTTGATTTTAAGAGTCAAGAAGATTAATACAAGCGGCCTCACTTGCGGTTTTTACCCGCGACTGATTTTTCCCATAGCGCACTGTGTGTTTCTCGGGCGGTTTTGCGGTTATAGCGGTTACCGCTCACGGGAAAAAAACGTAGTGCGGCCTCGGCCTTAAATCAGGCGGTTGAAAACCGCGGCGGTTTAGCCGTAGTGCGGCCTAGGCCTTAATCTTAATAAGATTTAAAAAAAAAATGAATCACGTGCCTCTTTATTTTCAAAAACTAATCTTAATACCAAATTTGGATCAGATATGGATTCAAATTTTCTCAAAATTAAAATTCCATCCAAAAAAGTTTCAAATTTTCGTCGTTAAAACGTCAAGAACACATGTTTACTAACCCATAACCTAATTATTAACCTACAAAACTTGCTCAACAAGCGATTCAAACATGGGCAAGAAAGGCAAAGACAAGAAAACGGGTAAAGGAGCAGAAAAAACCGCCCTAAAGACCGACAAGAAACTAGCAAACAAACAGAAGAAAGAACTGGAAGCCCTAGGCGAAGTAAACCAATAAAAAAATACAAATTTCCGAACTTGATTTCAACTATTTTTCAGGATGACATTGAGGCCATCGTAGCCCAAATTGAAAAAGAAGAAAAGAAACGGGTGCAAGTCACAGAACACATTGTTGATCCCCCTTCCAGACGGATTAATTTCTCCTTCTTAGCACATCCTGATAAAGAAGAACTGATTTTGTATGGAGGAGAATTCTTCAACGGACAAAAAGTAATACATTATTAATCCACTGTAATCTTATATAGTGTGCAGTTATGATCACAAAAGTAATCTCAATTCTAATCAATATATTTTTCAGACTTTCGTGTATAACGATCTCTATTTTTACAACATTGCCAACAAAACATGGACTTCTATAAAAGCCCCAGCTGGACCACCTCCCCGTTGTGGGCACCAAATGGTGGCAACTTCGGCAAACAAGGGCCAACTTTGGCTGTTTGGAGGAGAATTCGCTAGCCCTTCGCAGTCCCAATTCTACCATTACCGAGATCTGTGGCTCTACCACATTGCCAAAAAGCAGTGGGAGAAGATCCAAGCTCCAAACGGCCCAAGCTCAAGGAGTGGACACCGGATGGTTTACAGCAAGAAAAACTTGTTCATCTTTGGAGGGTTTCATGATAACTTGAGGGATTACAAGTATTTTAATGATGTTCATTGTTTTAATACAGAGAGTTATAAGTGGGTTAAGTTAGAGGTAGGTGGGATTCCTCCAGCTCCTAGGTCAGGTTGTTGCATGGTGGCGTTAAATGATGGGAAAATTTTGATCTATGGGGGTTACAGTAAGGAGAAGTTGAAGAAGGATGTCGATAAAGGGAAGGTTTACACAGACTCATATTTGTTAACACCAGACAGTAAGTTATTATATTTTGTAATAAAATCTTTTCTATTTATCGTTTAATTTTTAGAAAATGATACAACGGGGTTGAAATACAAATGGGTTGCCACAAAACTGAGTGGAGCACATTTTTCGGCAAGGTGCAGTATGCCAATAACATCAGCTCCTAACAACATGTCTTATTGTTTTGGAGGTGTGTTTGATGTCGTAGAAGATGAAGAAAACATAGCCGGGACTTTCTTCAACGACTTGCATTGTTTAGATGTGGAGAAATTGTGCTGGCGGAATGTCAATCTTAGTGGGAAAAGAGACAAGGATGGCAAAAGTCGAAGAAAGAAAAATCCAGACATGGAAAAAGGTAAAAATTAATTGAAGCTGCAATTAATCTAAACAGATTAATAACAGATGTTGCTTGTAGATGATATGGATGTTGAAGAACCTGAAGAATCCAAACCTGAGGAAGCACAAACAATTGCTGATGATGGAATTTTCAAAGTGACCATTGGTCCAGCCCCAATGGCTACCTCATCAGCCTCTACAACATCGAGCTCCCCTGAAACAGCGATTTTCCAACCCTCTCCTAGAATGAACTGTGGTCTTGCTGTCAAGCATGGTGTCCTCTACTTGTATGGAGGGATGTGTGAGGATGGAGACAAAGAAATCACTTTCAATGATTTCCATTCATTAGATTTGAAGAAATTGGAAGAGTGGAAGACAATTATTGGAGATGATTTGAAGAGTGCTGAGTGGTTGGGGTCAGATAACAGTGAAGATGATGATGAGGATGATGAAGAAGATGAAGACAGTGAGGAATCAATGGATACAGAATAGAACATTGCTGTTATGTTGGAGGTTTTAAATGTAATTACTAGTTTTGTAATTGTGGATTAAAGGTGATTAAACAAAACTAGTATAGATAATATCTATATTTAGAATTAATTAGTTTTGTTTAATCCTTTTTCAAAAATGATCTACAAAATTAAAAATATTTTATAAAAATCTTTTTTTATTATAAAAACAATTCACGATTTATCGACATGTTTTCTCTTTTTGTGTTTAAACAAAGCACTTTTCGTATTAAACCTCATTTCGCAGGATTCGCACTCAAACTCCTTCAGATTGGTGTGAGTGCGCAAATGATCCTCAAGACCTTTCGACACCAACTTTCCACACACGTTACATGATTTCTTCATGATATTTCCATCATGGTATTTCAAATGGGCGTCCAAATTTTTCTGCGACACAAACTTCTTGCCACAAGATGTACAAGAAAAGTTCCTTTGGCCAGAATGCAGGTTTATGTGTGAATCCAAATATTCCTTCCTCATGAAACCTTTCGAACAGATTGGGCAGTTGAAGGGAAGTTTGTCGTTGTGAAATTTCAAGTGGAATTTCAAGTTGCTTAGGGTTTTGTACGTTTTGTTGCACTTTTGACAAGTAAACTTTTTATCAGCCGAGTGAGAGATAATATGGGTTTTATAATCGGAGATTTTTATGAAACCCAAATTACATATTGAGCAAATTGAGGTGAATTTCTTGTCGTGTTTCAGTCGCATGTGATTCTTCAACTTAGTTGGTGTAGGGAAAGCTTTATCACAGTTTTTGCATTTGTGCGGGAGATTGTTCGAACAGAAATTGAAATGGTCCTTGAGATTCGAAACAGTCCTAAACGATCTTTCACACAACTTACACATAAAAGCTTTGATTTTAACAGTTTGCACCCTCATAGCCTTATGAGTTTCGTAATGAGCTTTGAACTTGGAAAGTTTATTAAACTTCCTACCACAAACATCACAAAGAAACGAATTCAACTTCTTATGCCAATCCAAATGTCTTTTATAAACTTTACCGATGCTAAATATCTTCTTACAAACCTTACAACTAAACCTATGTTTACACTTTTCTTTCTTAACACAAACTTTAATTCCACTAGACACCTCAAATTTACCAACTAAATCCTGCCGCAGCTCCTCCAACTTCATCTCCAGGTTATCAATCGTGTTAACAAGCCCCAAACACAACCCACACAAATAACTGCCTTTACTAACTGTTCCGACAAGCTTGCCCAACTTCTCATAAACCGATTTCTGCGAGCTCATGGTAAGTGGGCCTTCAGGTGTCAAGAAATAAAACTGATTCCCCACCGGTGAATAAATAATATTACAAACTGTGCAACTAAACTTCCTTTCAATGTATTCCTCATCGGATTCTTCAACAACTATATCGCTTTCATCATTACTTGCCTCAGTTTGTTGATCGAGTCCCTCGAAATTAAAAACTTCACCGACATTGAAACTCTCCCCAGCAAATCCACAATCAACTTGTTGCATACAATCGTAACTATTCTTAATACTACAATACTTATTAACATTCTCTCCATCGAAATTAATCTGTGCACAAGATGGATACTCCACGTAACTTTTATTATACCAACCCATATCTTTGTTGAGCAATAAGTCAAGATTATTGGGGCTTAGGTCTTTTGGAGTGAGTTCAATTTGGTCGATAGCGTGGTCAGGCAGCCATTCCGAGGGGTTGTATTGTGGCTTTGATGGATAGTAATAGTCATAGATTTGAGGGGGCTGGGAGTAGCTCGTGCTGGGCATTGGAGGCATGTATTGGGGCTGTTGGGCGCAAGGGGGCCGAGGGTAATATGCAGCATCTTGATAGTTTTTGTTTGCCATCGTAAATTGTTAAACGAGGAGCCAAATGGGGACAACAAAATATAAAGGTTAAGTGGATACAATGTTTACGTTTACTAATCTACTTAATGAACATGAAGTTAGTTACAAGGCTAACTGGACTAAGTTAGGCTGATAAGTTTGATCCAGGCAGAAATTAACAAGACTAGAGTAGACATAATTAGACAGTAGTCTTGCTTGTCTAGTATTGTTAGTCTAGACTGCTTAGCCTTGACTGTCTAGTCTTGTCTGTCTAGTCTTGTATGTCCAATCTTGTCTGTCTCGTTCTCTTCGTATAGTCTGTCTAGTCTTGTCCGTCTAGTCCTGTCCGTCTAGTCTTGTCTGTCTAGTCCACTTAATTTTGTCTCTCTAGTCTTTGTTTTTTAGTTTTGTCTGTCTAGTCCTGTCTGTCTAGTCTTGTTTATCTAGTCTTGTCTGTCTAGTCTTGTCTATCTAGTCTTGTCTGTCTAGTCTTGTCTGTCTAGTCTGTCTAGTCTTGTCTGTCTAGTCTTGTCTGTCTAGTCTTGTCTGTCTAGTCTTGTCTGTCTAGTCTTGTCTGTCTAGTCTTGTCTGTCTAGTCTTGTCTGTCTAGTCTTGTCTGTCTAGTCTTCTCTGTCTAGTCTTGTCTGTCTAGTCTTGTCTGTCTAGTCTTGCCTGTCTAGTCTTGTCTGTCTAGTCTTGTCTGTATAGTCTTGTCTGTCTAGTCTTGTCTGTCTAGTCCTGTCTGTCTAGTCTTGTCTGTCTAGTTTAGTCTGTCTAGTCTTGTGTGTATAGTCTTGTTTGCCCAGACTTCTCTGGCTAGTCTTGTCTCCCTAGTGTTGTCTATATATTATTGTCGTGTCTCTCTAGTCCTGTCTGTCTAGTCTTGTCTGTCTGGTCTTGTCTGTTTGGTATTGCCTGTCTGGTCTTATCTGTCTGGACTTGTCTGTCTGGTCTTGTCTGGCTGGTCTTGCCTGTCTGGTCTTGTCTGTCTGGTCTTCTCAGTCTGGTCTTGTCCGTCTGGTCTTGTTTGTCTGGTCTTGTCTGTCTGGTCTTGTCTGTCTGTTCTTGTCTGTCTGATCTTCTCTGCCTGATTTTGTCTGTCTGGTTTTATCTGTCTGGTCTTGTCTGTCTGGTCTTGTCTGTCTAGTCTTGTCTGTCTAGTCTGTCTAATTGTGTCTGTCTAGTTTCGTCTGTCCAGTCTCGTCTCTCTAGTCTTGTCTGTCTAGTCTTGTTTGTTTAGTCTTTTTTGTCTAGCCTTATCTGTCTGTCTAGTCTTGTCTGTCTAGTCTTGTCTGTCTGGTCTTGTCTGTCTAATCTTATCTGTCTAGTCTTGTCTGTTTTGTCTTATCTGTCTAGTCTTGTCTATCTAGTCTTGTCTGTCTAGTCTTGTCTGTCTAGTCTTATCTGTCTGTCTAGTCTTGTCTGTCTGTCTACCCTTGTCTGTTTTGTCTTGTCTGTCTAGTCTTGTCTGACTAGTCTTGTTTGTCTAGTCTTGTCTGTTTAGTCTTGTCTGTCTAGTCTTGTCTGCCTAGTCTTGTATGTCTAGACTTGTCTATCTAGTCTTGTCTGTCTGTCCTCCACGGTAGTGTAGTTGACAACATTCCCGCCTTTCTATGGCGGTTTTCGCTAACCGTCCGGGCTGTCATCCCTGAATGAATGCAAAATATGCGATACCGCGGTGGCGCATGCTAAAAGCCAAAGTGGAATAGTGGGTTTAGTCATGTCTCTCTAATCCTGTCTGTGTAGTCCTATCTGTATAGTTCTGTCTGACAATTTTGTCTTGTCTGTTGTATCCTGTCCGACTAGTGCTCTCTTTGTAGTCTTATCCACCGAAACCAAAATAGAGGGGAGGACTAGGAAATGGACTAAAGAGGAGAAGAGGTCTAAAAATGTTGACTATACACGTAATTTACGGTTTCCTAATACCCTAATAATTCGCCTCAAATTCCGAATAAATCTGATTCCGTTTTCAAGACTTGGTCGGTTAATCCGAAATAACGCTAATTCCAATGAAACTGTCGTAAATGATTAACCCTAGACGCTGCTTCCAAGTAATCGGGAATTAGCGTAAAGCTCGTTGTAAACCTTTCCCGGCGTAATACTTTAAGCCGTGGAGAACTTGCAATGTCCGATCTACCTGGCCGAGACCTAACGGTCAATTTTTCCCAAGCAACAAAAAAGGGCCCAGATGTTTGCTTGAGATAGAAACAAATATAAAAAATGTAAAATCTACACGCATTTAGATAAATCTTAAACGGACAACTCACTACACATATTTTACGATAGCTCTTTTCAATAGCCAAGACTAGAGTTGGCTAATTGTTAGTAAGGATGGTAAATTTGTATTAATAATCAAACCAAATCTTTAATACTAAACACGATATTTAAGTTAATCTAGATTAGATATATTAGGCCAGATAGACTAAACACAACTTTGCGCAGTGGCGATATCGTAACCAATGAGGTTTATACGAGGTGCGATTATTGCTAGTTGAAAAGATAGACTAAACATACAAATCTAGAATAGACCGACAAATCTAGACTAGACAAAAAACCTAGATAGACTAGATTAGAGTGGTGGCTGCCAAGTATATTTTCCGCCTGTAGACATTTTGAGCGCGCCTAGCATTTGCAATTATTGATCTCCCCAATTAAACTGATTAGAGCAATTTATTATGAATGTAGTTAACTAATTTACAATTAGTGTTTATCTGGAGCAAAAAAAAAATCAGTTATCGACCAATCAGCCTTCACGATGGGCTTGGAGAATTAATAGAAACGATTCTGTATTTAAAAATAGAGAACACTTGGCCAAATCTAGGTTTTTCTGTAGCAGGAATCATCTATCTATTTGATAGAAACAGCGACTATAGAGACTACATATTCTAGGAAATCAGACGAGAATAAATCAATATTCAATACCAAATTTAATCCTCACAGATATTTTTCTTAAAAATTACTTCTTGTCTTTCTCTAGTCTATTGTCTTTGCACAGTCCTGTCTATCATGTCTAAAACACGCCAGTAGTCAATTGTTTGTTTGTATTGAATTCTTATAATTATTGTTTTGGGATTATGCGGTTATTCATTTGTCACCGCAATCCCCTTGCATTTAATCTTCTTTTCAGATTAAAAAATGAGCAAAACTATGGTTAGGATCACCATATTCAGGACTACTTCCAAGAAATTATTTTCCACCACAACAAATGCCTGGACGAAGGATTACAGACAGATGGACAGAAGGAATTAAGAGATCTTTGTCTGTAAGTAATAGTCTTCTCTGACTAGTGTTGCTTGTTTAGTCTAGTATTTGTATGTCTCGTGATGCATATCTAGTCTCGTCTATCTGGCCTATCTAGTCTTGTCTGTCCAGTCTTCACTGTCTATCTTATCTGTTCAGTCTAGTCTTTTGTTTCATTGTTGTTTGAGGAAATCTCTCACTTAACTTTTCCACTAGGCTTTTACTACCGTTCGGACTAGTGCCACTATGTTTGAAAATACCTCCTTAGCGGGGAATCGAACACCGATCTTCCACTTGTCAGGCGGGTATGTTGTAGTCACTACACTGCCGAGGAGGACTGTCTAATCTTGTCTGCCTAGTCTTCTCTGTCTATAGACTTGTCTGTCTAGTCTTGCCTGCCTAAAGTTTTGTTTGTCTAGTCTTGTCTGTCTATAGTCTCGTGTGTCTGATCTTGTCTGTCTAGTCTTGTCTCTTTAGTCTTGTGTGTCTGATCTTGTCTGTCTAGTCTTTTTTTTGTGGTTAGGGGGAACCTCTCACTAAACCCCCTTTTCCACATGGTCTTTCATATGCGCCACATGGTCTTTAATCTTGAATCTTAAATCTTTAGCCTTTAATCTTCAGGGTGGGCAGCCAGAACGGTTAATTGTGATCTGATTACGGATCTGAAGGGTAGATGCTGCAGGTGAAGTGTTTGAGTGATGAGGAGGTTAGTTTGTACAAGTTGCTGATGGAGGAGGTGAAGCGGAAGCTGTCCGAGGAGATTCGAGGGATTTTTCAGGCGAGGGTTTAGGTCCATATGAAGCATAATCAGGTTGGATCCTGGAATGCCACCAAGGTTAGGAAGTGAACGAGTTGACTTTGAACGCAGGTTTTGTAAATAGGATTATTTTTTAAAAAGGTTTTTGATTAAGTAGGATGATCCATCATGCTATATATACATACATACATAATCAGTAACCTTGTTTACCCTAAGGTGTAAGGTGTTACATTTCATATTCTAATTCTTACATTTAATCTTTACAATACATTATACTAACACATTTCTTTCGCTATATATGAACTATTTCCACACCTTTTTTCCTTTTGCCATAATTGATGCTTGAACAAGTTTGGGATCCAGGGACCATAAAAAAATATAATCAAAAATGAAGAATTTGCTTTTTGAATTGTCTCCGTTGGTGTGGATTCGTCTTAAGAACTTTCATCAGTCCCCGGTATCACCATAAAATTTACACTCATTTTAAAACGTTTTCTTTAATTAATTTTGTAATGAAATAAAATTTCTGTCACTTTTTTAATATTGAGGTCTTGATTGTGTTTATTTTATTTATTTAAATCTAACTTAGTGATATTGAATATTTGCGGGCGTTACCCAAGTTATGTGGTAATACAAAAAAAATTGCATTTTTCGCACTAAAAAACGTGCACCAAGATAGTACTTTTAACGTATGGGTAATAAAAATATGATAATGTTTACTGGAGATAATGTCATGCTTGGAAAGAAAAATGGGGTAGCTGCAAAACTGTATACACAATGTTTCACCGATCGAGTATGAAAAGCGAAAATTTGAAGATTTAGTGCAAGAAACTGCACATGATGCCATATCATTTAAACTAATCAATGAAGTAAGGTAGTTTTCGAGATATTTCGCAGTTAGCACAATAATTACTATGTTCTAATTGACTATTATCAAGGTATGGAACGGAATAATCCTTTCTGTAAATGTTGTGCAAGAATTCTGACGGATTCTCAACATCGGATAGCAATTTTCGGTTAAATATCGGATAGCAAGAAGAGCTTTATTTTTATACAAATATTCACAGAATAGATGTTTTCTTAAACTATTATTGAAGCACATCAGTATGTTAAGACGAAAATAAGAAAATTGAAATCTCAATACTTGGGAGACAAAATCATTTGAAGCAGTCATGTAAAAAACTATTATCAGAAGATCAAAATAATATTGATACTTCAAATATGTATAATGCAGTTTGTTCAACGTGTCTGTATGCATCTGGAAAGACGATTTCCCGATGACGATCAAAAACAATGCTAACTAAGCACACACAATGAAATTAAAATTCTGGAAAACAGAATATAATGAATCTTTCCGAAAAATATTTTATATTTATGATAAATTAAAATATTGACATTGATAAAACATGAGAGGAATATTCTGAAAGAAATTTACGATATTGAAGAAGAGTAAACTTGGATTGTTGAAAACATTCGATAACTGATACGTTAACTTTCTTATTAACCCGTCCATAATTTTCTAATCTTGCTATTCTTTACAATATTATGCGTCCAGTGCAAACTGCGAACGGGGATTTAAAAGAAAAGATTGCAACATACAGCAATATGAACATCTAGGTGTTCTAGGTGATCGAATGAGAATAAAATTACATTTATCAAATGGGGGTTATCAAAACCAGTGGGTTAGTACGAAAGACAGAAGACAAAAAAAATTAATTGGAAATATTCAAAATTATTACTTGCTATATGATATTTGAATAAATAAAAGAATAAAAAATTGCGCAATTTATTTTTAATTTAATTTTTTTTTGTTCACACTCGACTTTGGACCGCGCAGCACTAACAAAAATTAGAGGGAACACTGGTCGTCGGTGAACGCACATTCACTTATACGGATTGGTTCTAGGTTTCTATACCCCACACTAAATGAAGACGTTCTTTTCCTCGTTTCTTTCATTACTTCGTCCATAACTAACTCGTTGCTCCTATGTGACTCAAAACACCTCCTTGCCGCACACCCTCGTTTACCGTAAATTCGCGTGATTGCATGTTGTCTGTTCTAACAATATTTCTACTATTGTTGTACATGCCCATTATTGCTCTTATTAGTTTTATGTTAATTTTCCTATTGATCAGCGTTTCTTCTATAATTGATATTGATATTCTGTCGAATGCCTTTTCCAGGTCAAGGAATGCTTGATATGTTTCATCGTTTGTATTGCTTATTCTTTCCATCATCTGTTTCATCGTAAATATATGATCCTGTATACTCCTGCCTCTCCTGAAACCACTTTGTGCCTCTTCGAGCTGTGGCTCTAGTTCCTGACTCAGTTTTGTTTCGAATACTCTCTCGTACACTTTCGATGCTGTGCTTAGCAGGGTGATTCATCGGTAGTTGTTACAGTCTCTTCTGTCTTCTTTATTGTATATTGGTACAATGACCCCTATCTCCCAGCCTTTTGGTACTCTGCCTTCCTCCCAAGCCATATTACATATTTTTGCTAATAACTGGACTCCTTTTACGTCCATATTTTTCAGCATTTCTCTTGTTATATCATGCCGCTATGTGCCGCCCCAAAATGGGCTAAGAGCATGGCAATAGAAAGTAATGCCTACAAACTAACGAGAATCCAAAGATTAATTTCAATCTGAAGTTTCAGAATCTGTGCATATAAGACTGTATCGAGGGAAGCAGTTTTTGTAATCGCTAATATAGCCCCCATAGAGCTCCTAGTAAAGGAGAGAGCCGAATTATATAAGACCGGTTGTATTAGGCAAGCGAGAATTGCTGCTAGAAGGAACCTCCTAACAGAATGGCAACGAAAATTATGCGCGTCCGAAAAAGGCCAATGGACAAAGTTAATCATACCAGAAATCACCACATGGGTGAACAGGAAGCATGCTGAGACTAACTTTTACCTGACCTAGTTCTTCACAGGGCATGAGTGCTTTCGCGACTACTTGAAAAAATACCCGTCGCTGCAGATGACCAGTGTGAATACTGTGGCGAAGTGGACTCTGTAAGCCACACAATATGTTACTGCTGGAGATGGGAAGCAGAAAGAGAGAATCTAACAGCCAACATGGAGATGCCGTTTAACGCAAGAAAGGTAATGAGATACATGCTGCAAAATAAAGAAAATTTGGATAGGGTGGCCACGGTAGTTAAACTAATTATTTCTTGTAAGGAAATCAACGAAAAACTGAGGCGCAATAGAAAGATCAACCAGTAAACCACAATACGATGAAGTAACAACCATCTTAACTACAACAACCACACCGTGATATGCTACTTGCGGTTCCGGCGTGAATTGAGATTGTAAGGGCGGACCACTTGTCTGTTCAGCTGTCAGCTACGTCCGTTGAAAAAAAGTCTTCTCTGTCGAGCCTTGCCTGTCAAGAGTTGTCTGTCCAGTCTTATCTGTCCAGTTTTGCCTGTCTAGTCTTGTTTGTCTAAGCTTGTTTGTCTAGTTTTGTCTGACTAATCTTGTCTCTCTAGTCACATCTGTCTAATCTTGTCTGTCCAGTCTTGTCTGTTTAGTCTTGCCTGTCTGGTTTGTCTGTATAGTCTGTTTATTCTTGTCTGTCTAGTCTTGTCTATCCAGTTTTGTCTGTCTAGTCTGGTCTTTTTTTATTGTGGTTTGGGGCAACCTCTCACTAAGACCATTTTCTACTAGACTTTTAGTATGCGACACCCCGGTATCGCGTTTTTCGCATTCCTTCAGGGTGAACAGCATGGACGGTTAGTGCTGCCCTTGTTAAAAATGCCTCCTCGGCGGGGAATCGAACTCCGGTCTACCGCTTGTCAGACGGGTATGTATGTCCACTACAGTACCGAGGAGGTCTGTCTAGTATTGTCTGTCTAGTCTTGTCTAGTCTGTCTAGTCTTGCCCGTCTACTCTTATCTGTCTAGTCTTGTCTGTCTAGTCTTGTCAATCTAGTCTTGTCTGTCTTGTCTGCCTAGTCTTATTTGTAAAGTTTTGTCTATGAAATCTTGTCTGTCCGGCCTTTTCTGCCATAGTTGCGCTCGCTAAAGTGACTGAGACCCGGAACTCAATCAGAGAAAAGGCACACAAGTACCAAGACTTTGCGGCTCTTTTCTTAGGTTGTGTGTCTCTTCAACTATCCATAATATGTCCATAATAATATATAATATAATATGTATATATGTCCATAATATGTATTTTAAGTTTATTCGAACAAATCAAACTTTCATTTATTAAAATAGAGATTATTGATATTTATAGTGACCTTTAGCAAAATTACATTCGATTTTTTAAATTACATGACATTACTTTCATTGCATTAAACATCAAAAGGTGCTGTCGTGTAACATTTCTTGTCAAGAATAAAATAGTAATTCATAATAAAAATGTGTGAAGAAGGGCTTTTGTGCATGACTTGCGAAGTTTAAATACTTTAATTGCAATGAGTCTCTGGGGCAAAAATTGTTAACTAGTAAAAACGCACACAGTGACAAAAACACTATTTGGTCGTTGTCGATGTAATCTAGGTTAACCTAGTTTTAATCTAGATTAGGTTATGGTTGGGTTAAGTTATATTAGAGCCAGATAAATCCACACTGGGAGGCCGAGACTTCTTGATTTAAAATAAGAAAAATTAATTAAATTTTAATGTACCTACGTCAGAAAATTTATTTTCACTACGTCTATGTTTTTTGTTTAATGAGTTGTTGCCATAGTAACAACAAACAGAAATCGTTTAATAACCAAACTCCATTTGATTTAGATTGAAGTTTTACGAGCGATTTGGATACTTTTACACACGATTGTTATAATGGCATAAGGATGCATATAGGACAATAATTTACAATAATGTATTTATTTTAGTGTGCGAGTAAATAAAAGTAATAATGGACTTGGTACTCAAAATAGTCAATCAAATTGTTGCAAAAACGTTAAATCATTGCGAAAATGTTCTTCAAAATTTCAGTCAATGTATCGAACATATTGACATACTTTCATTGTCTTCGAATGCTTAGTGGCTTCGCCAAAGACTTGATGCTTGATGTTAAACCATCATTTTACTTGAGTATTCGAAGCCCTTTGTCATCATCACGACTGGTTCCAAAAACAAAAAATCTATTTTTCTTAACAATCCGAAAAAGAAGTTGCGAGAAAGACGAGACGATACTTCAAATTCCCTTTTTGAAAATTACACTTTTTTTGAAATCTTTCTTGATGAAAGAAATTAATTTAAGCCGGCGGCATTTTAAATCTTATCAATTTGCGGCTCTATATATTGTTATCAGCAGATTTTTAATAACATGAATCCTGAATATAAAATGGGGGCCCAGCAGCTCTACGACGTTAGACTTGAAAGTTGTTTAAATCTAAAAACCTCACATTACGAACAGTGCTGGATTTCTGCCTAGGCCTACAAGGCCCGGGCCTAGGGGCCCCGGTAGCGGAATCTTTGTATAAGCTCAAAAGCCTGGCTCCTGTCCAAAATGGCGTGAAACAGAATATTGATGCCGACTTTTCTTCTTCAAGGCGTCAGTACGCAGATAAAATCAGGTATCTCTTTTGGTTCTTTTTTCTTTTTTGGCTGTTTTCGCGACTTACACTTAAAACGACACGGTAACAAAGGAAGTGGGACAACATCATATATCTTTCCTCAAAAATATGCGATGAAATGATCAATATCATGGCAGAAAAGGTAATAAATACAATTGTGACTGAAATAAAGCATGCCAAATATTTCTCTACCTCTGTGGACTCTACTCCGAACATTTCTCAGGTAGATCAACTTTCTTTCATAGTGAGATATGTGTCTCAAGGCGGATGTCCTGTCGAACAATTTTTGAAATTCATTCCAAATTGTGGCCATAAAGCGGAAGACCTGGCTAAAGTCGTCCTACAGACATTGAAAAATCACGACTTGGATATCTCCGATTACCGGGGGCAGTCTTACGACAATTAACCCTCTTAAAGGGCTAAAAATTAAAAACAAGTTAACCCTCTGATAGATTTCGTTCTCTGTTCGGCTCACTCAATGAATTTTGTTGGATCCTGTGCGGCCGAGTCTTGTCAAGCTGCTGTATCTTTCTTCGTTATTTTGCAGTAGTATAATTTTTTTTCGGCAACAATACACAGATGGGAAATTTATCTGAAACTGAAGTCAAATTCAACAGTCCTGAAGAGTCTTTCTCAGGCAAGATGGTCTGCTCGAGCTGACGCCTGCCGAAGTCTATGTTGCTCCTGGGATGAGATTATGACAGCTCTCCAGATAATTTTCAATGATGCAAATGAAAAACCATCTACGAGCTCTGAGGCTACGCTTCTCTTTCTCTGAGGTCTTCTGAATTCATTAGACTCGATGGAAACTTGCTTTTTGTCACTTCTCTGGACTGTCATCTTGGAAAGGTTCAACATAGTAAGCAAATCTCTCCAATCTGTTAACATCGATCTGGGTACGATCGTTGAACTGTATCAGTCTTTGGTAACACACCTAGAACACTTAAGGAAACGCAGTACCTGTACCTTTGATCATTACGAGTCGAAAGTTATTGAAAAATTCGGTGAAAATAGCTTTCCATATGACAAGCAGAGGAGACGTAAGCGTAAAGTCCAGTTCGACGAAGTAAAAGGAAATGAGACCGAATTCTCTGGCAGGAACAGATTCAGAGTTACCATTTTTACTGTCATTATGGATAGACTAATTTCAGAACTACGAAGACGCGGATCTGCTTATGAGGAGTTAAGTCAAAAGTTTGACTTTCTTACGAAACTACATCGTTTGGAATCTGAAGACATCCGTGAAGGAGCCAGAAACCTTTTAACTTTTTATCCCGGGGATTTGGATAGGACTTTGGAAAATGAGTGTCTGCACCTGCTCATTTGTCATCAAATGATGAAGTTATGGAGTTATCGTCACTGAAACTATACAAATACTTATCGGAAAAAGGCTTTTTGGACATTTATCGGAATTGCGCCCCGAATGCTGTTGTGTATACCAGCGTCAAACTGCTCCGCAGAACGGTCGTTTTCAGCGCTAAAGAGAGTAAAGAATTACTTAATATCTAACATAGGAGATAAAAGGCTCAATTCACTCTCTGTAATGTACATAGAGTCAGAAATAATGCAGTCAATTGACTATGATGACGTCATTCGTTCTTTTGCACAGAAGAAAGTTCGTCGTATGATTCTATAAATTTTATAGAATAACGTAACTATAGTAACATAGAGTCTATTATTCTGATGTTTATCAGTCATTAAAGTTGATTAAAAATTATATGTTCTGTACTAGTGCATTTAATTTACTAAATTTCCAAAATAGCTTTGAGATGATGGGATGGGGGCCCAAATGTAGAAAGTACCTAGGGGCCCTGGGTCTCTAAGTCCGGGCCTGATTACGAACCTGATATAAAACAAATCTCTGCATCAATTCACTCGTAAAAATCTCACTGTTTGTGATTTTGTTTATACCATCATCCCTGCGGCTCTTATATAAGATTTGTTAATTTTGTTTTAAGGAAAATGGCTCATTATTTAACACCCATTGCCGACCCCTGCCCTAGACGTAGAAAACGCATTTAACTCGGCTCCGGGGGATCAAATAATAGGCGCGATAACTACAGCGGAGATTAGCCCATACCTGGCAAAAATGATCCAGTCGTGCCTCACCAACCAATACATTATTACCAACCACGGATCAAAAATTGAAACAACATGCGGTGCCCCCAGGGCTTCATATTAGGGCCAACTTTATGGGACATATTTCAAAACAAAATTCTAAGGCCGGCCCTAGGAAAAAACGTGACCTCGGTGGCCTATGCCAACGACGTGGCAGTTATTGTCTGCGGCAGGAATACATCAAAACTCGGAGAAGCCGCTCAAACTGCTGTAGAAATAATAAAACAACACCTGCTAAGACCGAAATGGTAATTCTAACAGGCAGAAGTAAACTTGGTAAAAATTGGTGATACTATGATTACAAGTAAGCCGGCTATCAAGTATTTGGGTGTACTTGGATAAAAATACTTGTATGACCACTCACATCAAGATCAAGTGCGAGAAAGTTCATAAATCGTTAATGGCTGTCACTAGAACCACCCCAAACCTTTGGGGACCGCGCGAGAGGAAACTCAGATTGCTTATGATCGCGGCGTTCTCAACTGTCACGTACGGGGCACCAATCTGGTCACAGGGGCGCTCGGTATTCCTTGCACAGAGAAGACAAGTAAGTAATCCTTGTACAGAAACAAGTTAGAGGCCCTTAACAGAAAAACGGCTATTAGAGTGATATCGAACCGCATACAGAACCGTATCCACTGTTGCAGCGACAGCTTTAGCCTCACTTCCGCCTATCGAGCTGGGGGTTCTGGAGATGGTAAGCGTATATCGACACAGGAAGTGTAGTATAGTAGGTCTGATGCAAAAAGAAAATGCATAGATGAGTGGCAGCAGAGATGGGAAGGATACGACGGATGGACGAAAATTTTTATTAAGTACTTTTACTATGACACCAGAGCCGGTCCAAGGGTTTGCGGGGCTGTGTGCAAAAATAAATGCGGGGCCAAGAAAAATAACTTTTATTTACTCTTATAAATATACACATGTACGATTTAATAAAAAAATAATTATAAAAATAAAATCAAATAAAATTCAAAATTAACGAAACTATGTAAAGAGAAACAAAAAAAACCTTATTTTAATATAATTTAATGTTGCGTGCTTTTTTCGCAGCAAAATCGTCTATAAATTCCGAAAAATCTATCCTATTACAAATGCTTTTTTCAATTGAAATTAACGATAGCCCAACTAGTCTCTGTTGCGATATAGTCGAGTGTAGGTAATTTTTAATTAGTTTTAATTTAAAAAAACTACGCTCTGCGGAAGCAACAGTTACTGGAAGGGTGAGTAAAATTCTTATAGCAATGAATCTTTTAGGATAGGCAAAATTAGGTTTAAAAACTAGATACTCTAGGATATTCAACAAAGAATTGTATTTATCTTTAACTATTGTAAGTAATGATTTCAGTTCTTCATAGAGCTCAACACCATCTATATTTGATGTTCCATATAGTTTTTTAATAAATCTTCATTCGAAATTGTACAAAGATTTGTTAAATTAGATAAAAATCCAAATGATGACCGATGAGTTTCAAACAATACAAATCTTTGGTTAAAGGATTCAATTGCACGATCTACTATTAAAAGAAAATAAACTACACGATATTTATCTTCTTCATCAGATATACCCTCATCCATGCTTTCATATTCAAATTGTCTTTTTACTTTCAATGATCTTTTTTCTGGAAATAAAGGTTCAATTCCATTTTCCGCAGAAATCTTCTTCGCCAATTTTAAGCTAGATTCATATCCAGTATTTCTAAAAAAATTTAACATTTTATTGAGATTGTCCAAATGTGATAGAGCTACATCCATTTGCATATACCTTTGTTGTATAGTTTTGCTTACTCTGTTTACTTTAACTAACATCTGGTAAGAGATGTTACATTAGAAAGAATAAAAGAAAAAGAAGCGATTTCTTTTAGTAAAGAATTCGCTTCACTCACACTTTTAGAATCCTTACAATATTTTTTAATTTCTTCAAAAACCTGAAGAATTTCTTTAATTTGAAATCTAATTGCCTTAATACTTTCGACGCAACATTCCCAACGAGTTTCCGATAATGCTTTTGGAGTAATTGATAAATATTTTTTTATGGCCGTGTGCAGTGCACACTTTGCCACCCCACCCATATATCCGGCTCTGTATGTCACCCAGACTTTACTGGACATGGGGTCTTTGGATCGTTCCTTTTCAAAATCAAAAAGAAAGATAACCCCAAATGTTCTGTCGGGAGATCGACTCCCCCGAACATACCAGCTTTCTTTACGTAAAATCGTCAGACTACCGACTAACAGCAAGTCAGCTATGCGGCACAGTAGTTTCAACAATAAACGTGGCAGACTTACTCCTAAGAACAGAAGCTGACTGGAACGCAATAACGGCGATAATGAGGGACACAATGAAGGAAAAGGAAAGGCACGAAAGGGAGAATCGAATTTAGAAACGGATGTTAACGTACAACAACCTTTGCCTCAATCTTGCCTATGACAAAGTGAAGAAGTTATAGAAATGAGGTGAATACAAAACAGGTAAAAACCAACAGACACCCCGAAGCAATGCTAAAGGCGGTTCCAGGGTGTTCCTGTTGGAATTATATTTACGAGCTACAGCTAGTTCATGGGGAACAGTTGCCTTTGCAATTATATTCTGCCAGCTACGCCCCATAAAAAAACTCTTGACTGTCTAGTCCTATTCGCTCCGAGCGCAACAGTATTAGCTTCAAAGGTGACACTTCATGAACTTCATGACCGGTTACGTCATTATTCAGCATTTATTTGTATATAATGACATGTTGTGACAAGTTGTTGTGTAGTGACAATTTAAAGCTTGACAAAGAAAGTCAAAATTTCACAAACAAAAAGTTTAAATACAAAATTTGATAAGAAATGTCAATTTTAAGTGTGACAGCAGAATTCTAAACTCGCAATTTCCAATTTGACAACAAAAATAAAAAAAGTTTGAGAAATAAACTTTAAATTTGAGTTTTAACAATAACATTCAATAAAATGTTTGATAATAAAGTTTTTTAAACACACATTTTGTTAACAAATGTCGAATTTTAAATGTCAGAATGTAAAATTTTGTTGAACAATTGTCGATTTTCAAATGTCATAATGTCAAAAATATCAAATATTGATAACATAAATCGAATTTTTAATGACAAAAATGACAAATTTTGATAAAAAATATCGAATTTTAAATGTCAGAATGTCAAATTTTGATATCCAATATCAAATTTTAATATTTTTAAATTTTAACAAATGTCGAATTTTAAATGACAGAATTTCAAAACTGTCAAATTTTGATAACAAATGTCACATTTAAAATGTCAGAATTCGCAATAAAAAATTGAATGTTTCCAAACAATTTACACAATGATTATATTTTCTCTTTTTGTCGCCTAATTTCCGTGTGCCGAAAATGATTTCGCTGGGATTTTTTCTTTCTGCGAGGACCGTAGAGAACCGAAATTGCAACTTCTTACCTACCGATCAAAATGATGGATTTTTTTGGCGACTTTTTCAGAAAATTTCAGGGATTTTCTTCATGAAAATCATTATTATCAAGTGAATAGAAAATTTGAATGTCAAACACGACAGGCAATATAAAAAATGACAGAAAATGTCAAAAATGACAGGAAAGATAAAAAATGACAGGAAATATAAGATATAACAAGAAATGTCAGACATGACAGGAAATATAAAAAAATTCTAAGTGTTTCTCCTGCTGGTTGCAAATATACTAATTGCATTTTCTTAGCCGCTTCCGTTCGCAAGATATGACCTGACAGAATTGGAATTTTTTTTTGCTGTTAAATATTGTATATTTTATTAAATTAATTATTTTAGTTTTTGCCTGTTGTTTTTATACAATATTATTTGAGACGAAGTTGTCTTTTTGGCCACGGGTGGGGATAAAGGCGGTTACGCACGGTGCGAATATGTCTAATATAATTGTCTAGTATTCTAAAAATTGTTTGTCCAGTCTTATCGGTTTAGTCTTGTTTGTCTGCTCTTATCTGTCTAGTCTTGTCTCTGTATTCTTGTCTGTCTAGTTTTATCTGTCCAGTCTGTCTAGACATGTATGTCTGGTCTTGCCTGTCTTTTCTTATCTGTCCAGTCTGTGTAGTCTATCTAGTTTATCTACTCTAGTTTAGTCTGTCTAGCCTTGTCTATCTAGTCTTGTCGGACTAGTCTAGTCGATTTAATTTTGTCCATTTATTCATCTCTGTTTAGTATTGTCTTCTCTATCTACTCTGTTCAGTTTTCTTTGTCTAGCCTGTTTAATCTTGTCTTATCTGTGTAGTATTACTTGTCTAATATATTTATCTAGTCGTCTCTGTCTGGTCTTGCCTGTCTAATCTTATCTGTCTAGTGTCATCTTTTTAGTCCATTCTATCTAGTCCTGTCTGTCTGAGTTTGCCCATTTAATCTTGTCTGCCTATTGTTGTCTCTCTAATCTTGTATATTCTTATCTGTTAAGCCTTGGCAGTTTCTGTATAATATGCAAACTAGTTATATCTATACCGCTAGTTTGAATAGAAAGGAACTAAAACCAGATTGAGCCAATTTTCTTAACAAATAGAAAATTCAGCGAATAAAATTTGCATTTACGAGCTCTAATAAAAATCATTCTGGCTTGAAAGTGGATGCAACAAAACCCCGTCAATAAAACCAGAAATATTTACACACACTACAAGCAAAAGGAGAACTGGGTCTATTCAGCGAGTGGAATATCCCCTAATAACCATAAAATGATCTTTATTTTCCAGTGATAACAGTCATAAGTTCCAACAGAAATCCTCCTTCTACTCGGACAAAGTGAAGAACAATGTTTAGCTCGGGGGAAATTTCGAGTTTTAGTGTTCAGTTTCAGACATGCAACGCTGCTGCGTGCACCCGAACCACAGGGAATCCCGAGTTAAAATCTACCTGCTGCGCTTTTGTCGACTCTTTAAACTACTCACCGACGTTCCATACAAAGACACAGCAACAAACTAAATAAGTTGCTTTATGTGTTGTTGGATTGGTTTCGATCGCAGAGACAAGTTTTCAGTGAAGAAAGTGTTTGGATCTTAATATAGAAAGTGCAATTAAACGGAAAAGTTATTGAGTTTCTAAATAGTTGCTGTGAAGATGGCAAAATGAGTTGTTAGTGAAATCTCAGTGGTATTAAGACTATATATGTAAGAATTGACAAGCATTTATGACTACTAATGGGTATGTTTTGTAGTAGTTTAAGCGACTTGTGCATCATGAAAATCACTTAGTTTTGCTAATTGTTTAAATGAAGTTAATAATTGTTTAACTATATGTCTAAATGATTAACTAAAACTACGTTTATATTTATTACAGGATTAATAACTACTAATATTTAGTACACTATCAATAACTACTAATATTTGGTGAAATAAGTGACCACCATCAATAATTAGTGGAGAATTAACAAAGTAATGACTCAATATTCAGTGAACTTAACTCTTAATTTTTAGTGAACTTTTAGTGAATATTTTTGGCAAGCAGTTTAATATTTAGTGAACCAAGTATAACTATATTTAGTGAGCTCCTTGAAAACTATAAACATTTAGTGAAGGCTGGGTCCACTCATTATAACTCAATATTCAGTGGACTTAACTCTCAACATTTAACGACCTTAACTATCGATATTTAGTGAACTCAACTCTCAATATTTATTGATTACAGTGCAGATATTCAACTTGGTTACTCTAGAATTGGACTATACTTCAAATTTGCTCCAGATTAAATCTATACAAACAAAATACACAGCCAGGTCAAGTTGGACTATTTAGTTTATAGTCTAATCTTGATTAAGGAAGAATTAAGTTTCAAAACTGAAAACTGTATAGTTTAATCTACTAGAGAGTAAATAGACTACATAAAAAGCAGTGTGATGGCTACAAATACAAACTAAAGTAGGTAAAAAACTAAGATTAATATCTAATATTATAGTATCACTGGTAAGATTAGGAACATAAGAGGTATCAATTATTTAATTTAGATAATATTTTGTAATTAGGACTAGTAATGTTGAATAATTAGTAGATTATGATATGTAACTATTAAATGTTATATGTACCCTAGATCAGTGAGAATAATACATTTTAAATGTGGCTATATAGACTAGATAAATTTGGATGAATTTTCTAGATTAGATAAGAATTTATCTGGTCTTAAATCTACTAATTATTAATCTCTCTCTCTCTCTCTCTCTCTCTCTATATATATATATGTTTATTGTTTAGTTTCCGTAAATCTAGAGTAGACAGAGTAGAGTAGTCAGTAGATTTAGTTTAATTCATTTTGTATTAAATTTATTAATTGTTAGACTATATACATCTTGCCTAATTTTCTTGAATCTAGACTAAATAAGAACTATAAATAATTTTGTGTTAACTATACCAATTTGTAGGCTAGACTAGTAGACTATCTTGACTAATTTTCTGCAATCTAGGCTAGACAAGAAGAATTGATGGACTAGATAGGTTTTGAATAATTTCCTTGAATCTAGACTAAATAAGAAGAATAATTCATTTTGTTTTAAATATACTAATTGAGACTAGATAATCATATTTGGCTGATTATCTGATCAATGATTCTGACCGTAGTCAGGGTTTACCATTCCAGATGTGATTTGGAATGATGATTGCCAATATTATTACGTTAACGTTAACATTTATAATGTGAAAATACTCCGTGGGGTAGACATAGATTCAGATCACTATATTGCCAAGATTAAAATAAAATGAACGCCAAAAAAGAAACACAAATCCATCAAATTCAATAGGAGGAAGAAGTATGGCCCTAGTTATTTAATTAATAATATACTGTATTTTGAAAGGTCCAAAACTCCTCTAAGCGACAATTTAGGGACGGTAATTAAAAAATTAAAAACCATACCTGAAGAAATTGCGCCCATTCAAAAACGAAAGAAACATGCTTGGTGGAATGTGGAGTGTGACATAGCAATTAAAAACAGACACAAAGCATGGTTGACTGATCAACAAAAGAGAACAGAAAAATCCCGTGGAGAACTACATAATGCTAGAAGACAAACAGCCAAAGAAATTAGAAGGGTTAAAAGAAATTATCACAAAGAATCATTAAACGCCATACATGAAGCATTCATGCAACATAAGACAAGGGATTTTTATAAAACATTTCGACAATGCCAATCAAACAATATGCTACACCAACACTTATGATGAGAAATACAAATGGAAAACTGGCACATAGTAACCAAGAGAATGCAGAAATTTTAGCTCAATACTGTCAAGAATTGCTTAACAGTGAGGAAGCAACGCAATACCTAGAGTATGAACTTCATTCAAAAAATAAAACACCATTAGAAAAGGATATACCACCAGATTACAATGAAGTGCTGAAAGCCAGTGATTTACTTAAAAATCACAAAGTGTCAGGGGAAAATCAACTAACTGCAGAAATATGGAAAAATGCAAATACACAAACCATTCAGAATTTACATAAATACCTCATAGGCATTTGGAATACTGAAAGAATGCCCGAAGAGTGGAACATGGCGATAATACACCCTTTACATAAAAAAGGCGATAGATCAGATCCCAACAATTATCGGGGGATATCACTGCTGGATGTGACTTACAAATTTTTTTCAAAGATATTATACATGAGAATTCAAGAACAACTTGACTATGAACTTGGAGAATACCAACGAGGCTTTCGTCCAGAGAGAAGTTGTCCAGATCAAATTATCAGTTTAAAGTGGATTATGAAGCATCATAGGGTTAGAAACAAAAAGTTAATTATCAATTTCGTTGATTTTAAAAAGGCGTGTGATAGTATCCATCGTGAGTCACTATTGAATATCCTAAAGGAATTTGGTTTACATCCTAAACTTATTCGCCTTATTGGAATTACCCTAAAGTATACTAAAGCTAAAGTCAGATTCAGAAATAAACTCTCAAAACCATTTGACATTAACACTGGACTTCGGCACTGAGACGGACTCTCACCATTATTGTTTAATTGTGTGTTGGAAAAAATCATGCGGGAATGGAATAAGATATGTCAACCTAACATCAAGATTGGCAAAAAATAAGACTCAATTGTTTAGCATTCGCGGATGATCTTGCTCTACTGGCTAATGATATAGAAGAAGCTAAATTGCAAATAGAACAATATAGCAATTATTATTATTATTGATAATATAGCAAGAAAAGCTGGATTGCAAATTTCATATGAAAAAACAGAAATAATGCCAACCTTCCCTGCTACAGCACTAACCATTACCCTAGCCAATACTAAACAAATTAAAATTGTAAATAAGTTTAAATATCTTGGTGAAATTTGAACTCCAATGAAAAATCATCAATAGAAAGCAGAACATTTAAGTTAAAAAGAGCACAACGAATTACATGGCCAACGTACAAGAAACAATCTCTTTCGATAAATGCTAAACTTCAACATTACTATTCGTCATTAAACCTGAAGCAACATACGCTTGTGAAACACTATTTAAATTGAACACCAAAACAACAACTGATACACTGCAAAAGGTCGACAGAAGGATACTTAGAACAATCATTAATAAAAAACATCAGGTAGATGGACAATGGAGAATGTTGCCTAATGCAGTGGTCTACAGGGAAAGTGAATCTATAATAGATACGATGAGAAAAAGAAGAATTGCATTTTTCTGCCATCTATCTAGGTTAAATGACAACAGGATAATAAAGTATGTAATTAAGAGTGATTTAAAAGAGTTGAATATTACAATGAAACCAATTGAAAATAGAGAAGAAAAACTTCTCAAGAATAAACAAATAAGATTTTCATTAAAAGCTGTACAAAGGAAACAATATGTCATATCTGACGAAGAAAGGGCAGCCAGATCAGCCAGAATGAAGAGGTTTTGGGAAAGGAAGAAGATGATGCAATCTAAATCTACAGTTAATTTTTTGTTATTAACTTTAATTAAAATTAATTTTAATTAAAATTAACAGTATTTGGGTTTGATTTAATTGCTTCAATGTGGACGTAAACTATGTAAATAAATAAAAAATGAGACTAGATAGATGCTTAACTTTCTTATATCTAGTCTAGATAAGAATAAAAAAAAAAATTGTGTTAACTATAACAATTAGTAGACTAGACTATCTTGCCTAATTTTCTTGAATCTAGGCTAGACAAGAAGAATAATTCACTTTGTTTTAAATCTATTAATTGAGAGACTCAGGGGTGGGCAAATATTTTAGCTGTCAGGTCACATTACGTATGAAAATTTCTCGGCGGACCGCATTACATAATGTTCTATTTAATTATTTGTATACCACGAGCGTTGCATCTATATCAGGGTTGTCCAACTGTAAATGCCACAAGGGCCGCTTTAAAAAAATGCGGTTTGGAGGGCCGCATTTGTATTTTTTCGTTTCGTATTTTTTCATTTCGTTTAATTCCTATATTCTTGTTAATGTAAGAATTGTGCATATTTTGTGTTAGAGGGTAATTTATACATTTATAGGCCCGCTCCGCGCGCCACGGAAACTAAGGTCGCGGACCGCGTGTTGGACAGCCCTGCTATATACTGCTTGTTAAAGATATTTTTTTATAGCCCGTAAATGTGCTGTGTCTATGAAATATTGGCAGGTAGATAATAAAGTAAACATCTGGCCTGGTAAACATAACAAGCATATTATGGGCCAGGGGTGGGCAAATATTTTGGCTGTCGGACCACATTATGTACGAAAATTTGACTTGATTTGATTACTTGCCATATTTACACGCCTAGTCACATTAATATTCTTAGGTTTTCTCATAGTGGACAATATATATATATATATATATATATATATATATATATATATATATATATATATATATATATATATATATATATATATATATTGCTTGTAAAATGAACAAATATGCAGTGTCTATAAAATAGTGGCAGGTAGATAATAAAGTAAACATCAGGTAAACATAATAAGCATGTCATAGATATGCTTGCGGGATTTTTTGTAGCTTTGCTTATGTTAGAATACGAATTAAGATCATTCATTATAGATGCTATCTATAGATAAATTTGTAATCGCCTTATCAGCGAAGTAATATTTTGGTATATTTAGTATTTTGGTTGGTAACAAAACCATTTTTTTAAATTATTTGGTCGCATGAAAGGTCGGAGCGGGCCGTCATTTGCCCAGGCCTGTTATAGACAGACTTTCTGCATTTTTTATAACTGTGTTTAATTTAGAATGCGAATCAAAAAACCAACTTAACCATCACCGGGGGCCACATGCTGCCCACGGGCCGCCATTTGCCCAGGCCTGGACTAGATATATCTTACCTAACTTTCTTAAATCTTGAACTATATGCGATAATTAATTTTGTGTTAAATATACTAATTGGTAGACTGGATAGATCTTGCCTAATTTTCTTCAATCTGGACTAGATAAGAACAATAATTATTGTTATATAGACTATATAGATTAAAGTGACCACATTTTCATTGAGACAAAGCGGGACAAATGAGATGAAATGAGAATTATAATTTAGTTACGAAAGCAAAACAATAATTAAAAAAAATATATTTTATCTACTCACACACCAAAATGAACACATTATTGTATGTGAAGGACGCCTTTATTATAATAGTGTGTAAATCAAATGGTGTCTTATTATTAAACGATTTCTGTTTGTTGTTACTACGGCAACAACTTGCGTCATTAAACAAAAAACATAGACGTAGAGAAATAGTATATTTTACAACGAGAGATGAAAGATGGCGTTTTTTTTGGTGAGGTGAGAATTTGCTCACGAGCGCCAGCGAGTTAGCAATCACACCGAACCAAACAAAACGCTTTCATGTCGAGTAGTAAATGCAATTTATGCAAAAATGCAAAATCTACTGATTTCGGTTGTACACGAAAAAAGTACATTCTAAAAATTACAGTTTAAATAGTAGCATCGGCCTTACAAATTTGAAACTGTAAAAACTAACAATTGCTTTTTTTAAATTACAGTTTCCGGTATTATTAGTAAATAAGTTTTAAAAATTACAGTATGCGACTGCAATCTCTACAAATTTGTATTGGTAAGGCCACTGCTACTATTTAAACTGTAATTTTTAGAGTGTACTTTTTTCCGTGTATAATCCATAATTTGACTTTAATAAATCCAATTCGTAGCGAACTCTCAATACAAATTTAATTGTTGGTTTGGTCGTTTCCATGGTAACATATTGCATTCTCATAGAAGGTGATACTTTTTAATTCAAATGTCCTAATTTTATTTCGGTTTTTTAAATAGTTTCAGGCTCGTTTTGCGTTTTTACATAAAATATTTCATTGAAATTGATGTAATTAATAAGAAAGTCCATGCAAATTTGGTTAGTTTAGTGTTTTAATCGAGAAAATCATAAATTTTATTGATGCCATTTTCGTCTCTAGATGTGAAAACATTTTCATCTCTAGAATGAAAAAATGTCACTTTCATGTAGGGTAAACCGTGGAAAAAAATGCCATTTTCACATATATCAGTAGAAAAATAAATTTTCTGGCGTGCACTCGTAACGTAGTACGTAACGACTCTTTTTGCCAATAACGCCTCATCAAAAGATTATCATTTTCGCAAATATTATTTTTCGGAAAATGGTTACTAATATATTGAAAAGATTTTTCCACCATATTACCATAAAATCTCCTTTTTTAATGTCACCCAATGAAAATTTCAGAACAGGTGCCATTAAACGACCGGATTTTCTGTAAGAAGTCAGAAATTTTTATAATAACTGCTTGGAATATTTTGGAGAATAGACAGTTCAATTCGAGAATATTAAAAAAAATCATTGGGTGACACTAAAAAAGGGAGATTTTATGGGAAAATATGGAAAAAGCTTATTTTATATATTTTCTAAAGAGGGGGATATTTTCAAATCGGCAGGACGCGGGACTGTCTTAAAAAAAGCAGGACTGTCCCGCCAAAATCGATACGTGTGGTCACTTTAATATAGATCTTACCTAACTTTCTTAAATCTAGACTAGATAAGAACAATAATTAATTTTGTGTTAAATATACTAATTAGTAGACTAGATAAGAAGAATAATTCAGTTTCTTTTAAATTTACTAATTGAGAGACTAGATAGGTCTTACCTAACTTTCTTAAATCCAGACTAGATCTTCTCACGCCGTCTCCTTCTGAAAGTTGGCGATCCAATTGACTATTATCGTACTTGACACGGATGCTCGGAAGACATGGTCTTTCAGCAATTAGTTCTGGCGTCTGCCAATAAACCTCTTTCCCTGTATTTGCTCCTCAATAATTAATCGTAGGAGTTCGTAACGCTTCCTTCTCATAATGTGCCCCAGGTATTCGGCCTTTCTTCTCATCGTAGTATCCAGTAGTTCTTTTGACTTTCTATACAGGTATGTACATCAGCGTTAGTCACTCTTTGTAACCAAGATATTCTCAGTATGCGCCTGTACAGGTACATTCCAAAGGCTTCGATCTTTTTTCCATAGCGGGGTTTAGAGTCCAGCTTTCGCATGCGTACAGAAACACTGGAAATACGTAGCATCTGAACATGCGGACTTCTTTTCCCGACTTAGGTCAGATCTAATAAAGAAATTTCGAATGGTTATACATATTCTGCGGGCTTGTTATATTTCTTTATTTCTTTCATGCCACAGTGTTTGTTGATTAAGGCGCCAAGATATTTAAAGTTGGAACCTGCTGTGTGGCTTCCCCGTTGATGGTTATGGAAACGTTTATTGTTTTTTTTTCGGAAGATCATGGTTTATTGTCTTCACTATGTTTATAAACAACCTTGGCCTTTCAATATACTGCACCAAGTTATCTATCATTTTCTGTAGTTCAGCATGGGTATTTGCAATGATGACCGTGTCGTCGGCGTATCTCAAGATATTTACCGCCTGATGTGATTCCGCCTGAAGTTTTTTCAAGTGCTTCGTTGAATATAACTTCCTAGTATAGATTGAATAGAAGAGGCGATAGCACGCACCTTTGCCTGACACCTTTCTTTATATTTATAGCATCTGTAAGTACATTATCCACTGATACCTGGGCCTTCGATTACAGTATAATTCCGTGATAATCTGTATGTCTCTCCTATCTGCCTGTTGATTTCAGTATGTATATCATTTTCTCATATTGAACGCAATCAAATGCCTTTTGGTAGTCTATATAGCAGGCGTACAGGTCGCAATTCATATCTCGGCATCTTTGGGCCAACTTATTCAGGGAGAACAAAGCTTAGCGTGTATCAACTCCATTGCGAAACCCTAATTGTGTTTGGACCGTTTGATTCTCACACTACTGGTAGATTCTTGTGTGGATTATACGAAGAAATACTTTCCATACGTATGACATTAAAGTTACCATTCTGTAATCATCGCATTGGGACGATTTGTTTTTCTTAAGTTGGGTGTTAAAGGTGGATTTTAGACTTCATTAAGGGATTTTGCCAGAGATGTATATTGCGATAAATAGTGATGTCAGTATTTTTAGCCCGTAGCCCTCCCGTTCTGCCAGTATTTTGAGAACCTCGGCTAAGATGTTATCAAGGCCGGTAGCTTTTCTGTTTTTCTGCACATTTATTGCTTGTGTGACCTCTCTCTGGTTATTTCGGGCCCAAATTCGCTTACATCTGTCAGCAGCGGCGGTAGTGGTCTATTATTATGGAATAGTTTCTCAACATACTGAGTCCACCTCTCAAGTTTTCTTCTATTGCCAGTATTATTTTATTGCCCCTAATGTCTTCTACTGTTCTACCTTCTAGTTCTTTAATTTTTTTATGCAACTTAAAAGTATCATACTTTGCCTGCAGATTTTCTATTTCTCCACATTTCTTACTCAACCACTGCTCCTTAGCCTTACCTATTTGTCTCTGTACTAATCTGCTTCTTGCTTTGCATTTTACCAGGTCTTTTTCCTTATGCTTTCTTCTTTCCCAACATTAATTCCCGAATATCCAAATAGTCAATTATTGTTGTTATCTCCATAGATAAGATCTAGAATAGATAAATCTTGTCTATAGAATAGATAGAACTAGATAGATCTTGCCTAATTTTCTTGAATCTAAACTATGTAAGTAGAATAATTCATATTGTTTTAAATCTACTAATTGAAAAAGTAGATAGATATTGAGCCTTCTTCTTCTTCTTAAAGTTCCTTATTCGTTCCGGACGTTGGCAACCATTTTGGCAATCATCACACTGTTTGCTGCTGCTCGGAAAAGCTCGGTTGTGATCATGGCAAACCATGTTATTAGATTTTTCAACCATGATATCCTTCTTCTTCCGACAGCTCTGTTTCCCGCTACTTTCCCTTGCAGTATTGTGTGCAGTAGATGGAATCTGCTTTCATTCCTCATAATGTGCCCCAGGTATTGGAGTTTTCTGCATTTTATGGTTTTGAGGAGCTCTTTATCCTTCTGCATACTATGAAGGACATCAGTGTTGGTTAAGCGATGTTTACACGAAACTCTCAACATCCTTCGATATAACGAATGCTTCCAGTTTCTTGCTCATAGCATCCACGATTCAACTGTATAACAATGAACCGAAAACGCGTAACAATGCAGAATTGTTAGTTTCGTTAACATTGTGAAGTTGTGACTCTTTAGTAGGATAGAAGAAAAATGTATCTTTAGTAGGATAAAGAAATCAATAATTTTGTCTTTTTGGAGTTTATATCAAGGCCATACCTTTCGCTACTTGCTCTTACTCTATTCATGAGATCTTGTACTTTGTCCGTTATATTAGCAAATATCACCGTATCTTCCGCGTACCGTATACTATTTTTTATTACCAATGCGCAAGTACTTCTTGACGCACATTTTTAATACGAGAAATGCCACTTTTCATTTTATTTCCACATAACCTGGGTAACGCACGCAAATATACAATATCGCTAGGTTACATTAAAAAAAAAAATGAAGACCTCAATATTAAAAAAGTGACGTGAAAGTGTCCAAAAAAATTTAATTACAAAATAATAATAAAAATTAAAGAAAAGGTTTTAAAATGAGTGTAAATTCTATGGTGATACCGGAAACAGAGGAGCGTTCTTATGACGAATCCACACCGCCAGAGACAAATTTCCCAATTTGACCTAACTTTCTGAAATCTAGACTAGATAAGAACTATTTTAATAGACTAGATAAGAACTATATTAATTTTGTGTAAAATATAATAATTAGTAGACTAGACAGATCTTGCCCACTTTTCTTGAATCTAGACTAGATACGAAGAATAGTTAATTTTGACTTGAATATACTAATTGAGAGACTAGGTAGATTATGCCTAATTTTGACTAGGTAAACTATATTTTGCTAAGAGTTTAGACTAACTAAATTAAAAATAGAAATAAAATTATCAAGAAATAAGATTGATATTGTATTAGTTTTTATAAGTTACTCTAAGGAACTCTACACAGATTAGAATTCTTTACTAATTCATAAAATATCTATTTGCAGATAAATTCCCAAGAAGCTAATTCTCTCAAAAATTAGTTGATACCATCCAAATATAGATTCTAAATTATTGAGAATGTCTTCCTTTGAAGATTTTGAAGTTCTTAGCATCTTGGGCACCCACTCCCGCTCGACTTGTTACAAGGTCAGGAACAAACAGACTTTGGAAATACTAACTTGGAAGGCGATAAACTACGAGGAAACTCCTCAAGACGCGGAAACTTTGAAGCTGAAGTTTTCCCAAAGAAAAGAGAAAACCCATCCAGAGTTGCTGAAGTTCCACAGTTACCTGCTTCACGAAGAAAACACGACCATCTACTTGATCGCGGAATATTGCGAGAAAGGTTCTTTGCAAAGCATCATCAAGCGATGTATTGAAAGCGAGAGTTACCTTGAAGAAGACTACATCTGGTTTTGGGCTTACAAACTGGCTTGCTACTACAAAATCTCGAAACAAGTTTCCTTTAACACCGATGAAATCTTCATAGACTCAAAAAACAATTTAAAAATCTTCGATTTCCCGCTAACTAACACAAAGAAAACTACGTTGGCACAAACTTTATACAAATTAGTACATTTGGTTCTTGAGGTTTTTACTCAAATGAACTCAATATCCTCCTCAACTTCCTACTATCTTCGCAAGAATCCAGCTCCGTCGACGCTATTCTATGCCATCCAACAGCTTTACTAAAACTAAGTAAAGACAAGTCCAAAGAGATTTTCGTGAAGACCAAGTCTGAATCTTTGGTTTTTGAGGAGAAAGCTGTCGATACCGAGAGGTTGTATTTTGAAAAGTTGGAGGTTTTAAGGAAACGCGAGGCGATCTTGAAGATCAACGAGGAGAAGTTGAAGGAGAAGGCTCACGTCTTGGACAAACGGGAGAAGAAGGTGGCGCTGATGGAGAGGATGGTGAAGGAGAAGAGCGCCAGGGCGGAGCTTTATCTGAAGAGGGCGAGGGAGCATAAGGGCAGCGTTAGCGGAATTAATAGAGGTAAATGTTTTTAGTTTGCTAAATTAGAAAAAGATACGTTTGCAAAATTTACGCCAATTTTAAATGAAACTGTCAAATGAGAATATCTAAAATTTGGTAATTGATTGATTTCTGTAATTTAAAATTCACTGCAAGTAATTCATTGATTCTCCATTAATGATAGCCCAAGATTATTAAATGGACGACAATTATTAATGAACACTGTATATAACCTTGAGCGAACTTTATTCATTAAAAAAACACGGACAGTCATTACTGAACACATTAATTAACACCGCGGGAAATAAAGAGAAACGTTTATTGCATAAAATATATATTGCTAAACATGCACGTGGCAAAAACCTATTGTTGCTAAATAACATCAGGTTGCTAAGACTTTGAGTTGCAAAATTTTTTCGATGCTACTTCAGATTTTAGCGAGTTTTCCTTGCTACAACTACTTCTTGTTGATACAACTTCAGATTGCAACTACTTCTTGTTGTTACAACTTCAGGTTGCAACAACTTCAGTGGCTAACTTTAATGATCTGTATTTTTTGTTGGTAGACTAGATAGATATGATCTGATCTTTTGTAATCTAGACCAGATAAAGAGTATAATATATTATCTATACCAGTCTACTAGAAAAGTACATATTTAGCAAACAATCAATTACACTACCTACTATAAATAGATAATTTATAAACTAAAAGATCTGTAAGAGTAGATAATTTCAAGTAGAGATCACTAAAGTTGTAATCGACTACTACTACTATAAATAAACACTTCAGGTTGAAACAACCTTTTGTTCACACCACATCAAGTTGCAACCACCCCGCAGGTGGATACAACTTCGGGGTGGAACAACTTTAAGTTGCAACAACTTGTTATTTGAATAATTATCTGTATTATTTTAGGCGTGCCAAAAACGATACTGGAGAAAACCGACACTTCATTTTCTGCCGACTGTGGGGACAACAGCATCCTCCCAACCAGCAGAAAACTAAACCTTGAGGAAATAGTGAAACCCACGAAATTCACCCGAACCTTCTCCGAGCGAAGGGTCCGCTTCAAGTCGCATAGTCCCCTCAAGGAAATCCACAACATCCCCAAACTGATCTCCTCCGACTCCGACAAAACCTCCGAAACGCACTCAGAGAAATCACTCAAGAAAAAATTCTTGTTGTCCTCGATGTTCTCAAAGAAAGCGAAAAAGGTTCCAAATTCAATCGCATCTTCTTCAGATTCTGTTTCGGCTCATACATATGAGGATCTGGATAAGGGGTGGGAGGAGAATCGGCAGGAAATGGGGGATTGTAAGCCAGTGAACTGGACACAAGAAAGCAAACGGCATGCCTTCGATTTGCTGAGGATTATGAATGGTGAAGCCGACATCGAGACCTTCTGCCCACAGCTCAAACATACATTTTTATAATGCAATTTTATATTTAGATTTTAACATTTTTATTATGTTTTGTTGAAATTTGTAGATAGTTTATTACGTGTTACGAATAAAAACAATTTATTTCATTATCTTGCTGAACTTTGTTTGTCAAATTTTCAACACAAATTTCTGGAAAAAAAAAAACGGACAAACAATAGAAAACACTTCGTATTGGTTTTCAACTATTTTATTTTTTATTTACATAGACAAACTAAGTCACACAATTCCGTTCAGGGCCAAGATGGTTGTCCCCCTTTTTCAACATTCCCCCCATACAGAGCGCTTTTATCCCTAAACAGAGTCATCCTCTCAGTCTCTCTCATGTCCAAATACCACCCAATTCCGAACCCGATAAAGGGAAAGATGGCTGCCAAGTGAAAACCTTTGGGTACAATGGGGAAGAACATGTTTATTCTTCAGATAGCCGTTTAGCACGCTGGATCTTTTCTTTCCACTCCTGGGTGCTACTGTAGTCGGCGTAAATCGAGCCCACTACAAAGGTAGGAAGAAGTGTAACTATTGCGTAACGTTTGAAAATGTGGCCAATCCCTATGGCCATTTATAACAATTAAAATTCGATCCTGAAAGTTACATCATTTGTGATTGAGGTTAGATCCCAGCAATAACAGAAACAATTAAATACACAACTGTTGTTTTAATAGGTAATTAATGTGCAATTCTCTATAGATAATTAATGTTACCTGCTTCTAATATTAACAAATAAGCTTGCTTTTGGTTTCTTTTATTCAAGCAATTTTATATTTTCTCTTCTAAATTAACTTTTGACAGATGCACTAATAATGGCCAACTTCAGTTAATTCCCTGATAGGTCACTATAAAAATGAAGTAGCTGCGCTTTGGAATTCAAATTTAAATCATCTTATTGTTAATTATAAATTTGAAGCTAATTATGTCTACCTGTATGCTTAAACAGGATTGCCTAGTCATCTAAAGTTATTGTGTCTAATATTACCAGTCTGGTCTTGTTTGTCTAGTCTTGGCTGCCTACTCTTGTCTGTCTAGACTTGTCTCTCTAGTCTTGTCTGTTTACTATTGTCAGTCTAGTCCTTCTAGTCTTGTCTATCTAATTTTGTCTGTCTAGTCTGTCTAGTCTTGCTTGTCTGGTCTTGCCTGTCTAGTCTTGTCTGTCGAGAATAGTTTTGTCCATGTAGTCTTGTTTGTTTAACATGCTCTGTCTAGTCTTGTCTGGCTAGTCTGCTTAGCCTGTCTAGTGTTGTCTGGCTAGTCTGTTTAGCCTGTCTACTCTTGTCTGTCTAGTCTTGTCTGTCTAGTCTTGTCAGTCTAGTCTTGTCTGTCTAGTCTTGTCAATCTATTCTTGTCTGTCTAGTCTTGTCTGTCTAGTCTTGTCTGTCTAGTCTTGCCTGTGTAGTCCTGTTTGTGTGGTCTTGTCTGTGTAGTATTGTCTGTCTAATCTTGTCTGAGTAGTCTTGTCTGCCTAGTCTTATTTGTCTAGTTTAGTTTGTCTAGTTTTGCCTCTCTGAATTTGTCTGTCTAGTCTTGTCTCTCTAGTCTTGTATGTCTAGTCTGTCTTAACTGTGTTTTGCCAGTCTAGTAATTTCTTTTTTATAATCCCATTCATTTGAACTAATTAACCAAATCGATAAAAAACTTGATGTACTTGCTTTGTAAATGGTCCATTTTGATGGTCTACTAACTAATCCAGACGGATTAAGTTTACACCAGACTCAGTTAATGTAAGTACCAATGTAGTTGTCACATTCCGGACAAAAATGATCAACGTTCATGCAAATTGGACAAATGTATGGAATGAAACACATGCTAAAACATATATTAGATTTAGTCTAGTCCTGTTCAGTCTTTTTCTTAGTTTTGTCCAGTGCTGTCTAGTGTCGTCCAGTTTTTATCCACGTCTCGACAGACAAGTTCTTGTCAAGCTCTTATCCAGTTCCAGATCAGTTCTTGTTCAGTTCATATCCAGTCATTATCTAGTTCCCTTCCAGTTTTTGTCCACATCTTGTCCACATTTTATCTAGTTCTTGTTCAATCACCGTCCTGTCCTTGTGCAGTTATTGTCCAGTTTTTTTCAGTTCCTGTAAAGTTCTAGTTCAATTCTTCTTCATTTCTTCTTCATTTATTGTACAGTTTGCATCAAGTATTAGTCTGATTCTTGTCCACATTTTGTGCAGTTCTTGTCTAATTCTTCTCCAATTATTGTCCTACCCTGGTTCAGTTATTGTACAGTTTCTTCCAGTTCCTGTGCAGTTCTTGCCCATTTCTTGTTCATTTATTTTGTCCAATCCTGGTCAATTTTTAGTCCAATTCTCACCCACTTTTGTTCTTGTACAGTTTTTGTCGACTTCTTTTCTAGTTCTTGTCCTATTCTTGTCCAGTTCTTGTCCAATTCTTGTGTAGTCTTGTTTAGTTCTTGTCCAGTTCGCATCCAGTTTTGATCTGGTTCTTATCCACATTTTGTCCAGTTCTTGTCCAATTCTACTCCAATCATTGTCCTACCCTGGTTCAGTTATTGTACAGATTCTTCCAGTTTCTCTCCAGTTCTGGTCCATTTCTTGTTCATTTCTTGTTCATTGGTGTCGTCCAATCCTTGCCCATTTTTAGTCCAATTCATATGCAGTTTTGTTCTTGTATAGTTCTGATAAGTTCTTGTCGACTTCTTGTCTAATTCTTGTCCTATTCCTGTCCAGTTCTTGTCAAATTCTTGTGTAGTCTTGCTTAGCCAGTTCTTGTCCAGTTTGCATCCAGTTTTGGTCTAGTTCTTGTCTACATTTTGTCCAGTTCTTATGTAATTCTTCTACACTCATTGTCCTATCCTGGGTTAGTTATTTTACAGTTTCTTCCAGTTCCTGTCCAGTTCTAGTCCAGTTTCTGTCCATTGTTTAGTTATTTTGTCCATTCCTAGTTCATTTTTTGTCCAATTCTTATCCAGTTTTGTTCTCGTACATTTCTTGATAAGTTCCTGTCGACTTCCTGTCTAGTTCTTGTCCAATTCTTGTGTAGTCTTGTTCAGTTCTTGTCTAGTTTTTGTTCAGTTCTTGCCTATTTGTTGCCTGGTCTTGTCTAGAATTGTACAGTCTAATCTAATCTTACACTGAATTGATGTGTAAAGGCCGGTCCAGACGCTCCCTTTTGCACAACGGAATGAAAACGTTGCAATTTGTAGAGCGTCTACACGGTGCAGATATATCTGTATATTTCGCACAGTTTTAGTGAAATCGTCATGGAGGAGGTACTAGTCTGGTCATTTTTGAAAAAAATGAATCGGAAAACCGTTACATGCGAGCTACCGTCTACATGCGCCGACTTGTCTGCACAGTTCATGGATATCTATGCTCTTTAGCTCAGTTATCGCTGAAACTGCGCAGTTTTAAAAACTGCGCAGTTTTCCTATCTACACGCAACGTTTTATCTGCAACGTGTTGAACTCCGCAGACAAAAGGTTGTGCAAAACGGAGCGTCTGAACCGGCCTTAAGAGTTCTAGAACTCAGAATTCACTATGATTTTTCTATTCAGTGTAAGTATGGATTACCACGTAGTAACCGTCGCAACCATCCTATTAATTTAATCTTGTCTAAATCTTGTCTGTTTAACCCAGATTTGATATTTACCAGCATACGCAAAGCACCACAGCTTTGAGATGGGTCTTGACCGAGGGTACGATGTTGACTTCGGTCGTTACATAGTAGTGACAGTGAGGACAGCTGACCACCTGGGGCTTGGGGCCTAACGGCACGACGGAGTATGGGGTGTCATACTCGACCCTTTTGGACTCGTGGACGTAGTCGGCAGTGGTCATAGGAGAGAGCTTACACTGTTAATTTTGACGCATGTCACCGAACAAAATGACAACGAAAATTCGAGGAAATGGATAAAGTAGATCCATTTCCTCGAATTGTCGAGATTGAAACTTATGAAAGTGGATTAAATTTGGATTAGACTGTGTATGTCTGGAAACTGTTGGAAGTCTAGCGCTCGATTTCATGAGAAAGAAACTCCCAAAGCGACATTCATATCTTTATTGAGTTACTTATTTTAGTTAGTGCTCCTAATTGCGATCAAGCTGCGACCCCCCTTGACTCCCAGAGAGTGAATCAGCCAGTCGAATGTAATAATCAATAACAATATTGCAAAATCGTTCAGTTTAAAAAAATTGCCGTTATCAATATTCATCTAGTTTATCAGTTTATGTCAGTGATTCTCAACTTCTATGGTCTATTACGAAGGTTATTTCAAATTTAAGCGCCACGGTTGCCCTGCGTGTTGGCGAGTTTTTTATTCAGCCGATCCTCTGGATGCAGATGCTGTTGGCAGCCCATTCTGGGTCAGATGGTGGTGGAGATCACCATGTCCGGGTACCCTCATTTAGTTTAGCCTGTAGGTCAATGCAGTTACCCGGAGTGTGGCACATGGAGCCATAAACGAGAGTTAGGTGCCCTACGAGGACCAGTTCCGAGAACCATCTCCTGTCCATGATACTCGATGTGATCGTTCTCGGTGAAAGGTACTACCTCTATAGCGCCCTCCTACACTCCCGCAATTCTTCTTCTTCTTATCACGCCCTCTCCTGCCGAAGGTCGCCAACCTTCCAAATGACAATTTTTCTCTGGAAGCTGCATCACAAAAGATTCTGCAGACGAGCGGTCGAACCATCTCCTCAAATCTTTCAGCCACGAGTTCTGGCGTCTTCCTATTGATCTTTTTCCTTGTACTTTGCCCTCTATTATGAGGCGTAATATTTCCTATTTATCACCTCTCATCACATGACCCAGGTATTGTATTTTTCTTTCTTTGGTCTGCAGTAATTCTTTTTGTTTGTGCATGCGCTGGAGTACTTCATCGTTGGTGATCCTTTGTACCCATGAAATTCGCAGCATCCGTCTATACACATACATTTCGAAGCCTTCTATTTTCTTTTCGGTCTTTGAATTTAGTGTCCAGCTTTCACATCCATAGAGTAGGACAGGGAAGACGTAGCATCTGATCATTCGAGTTCTGAGTTCTAAACTGAGGTCTAGTCTTGTAAAAAATGATTTCATATTCATGAAGATTTTCCTCGCTTGCTCAATCCTTGAAAGTATTTCCTTTTTCGGGTCGCACTGACTATTGATGTTAGCTCCCAGATATTTTATTGAGGTCCCTTGTTCGATTGTTTATCCCTTGACACGCAAGTGTGCATATATTGGAGTCTTAGAAAAGACCAATAATTTGGTCCTGGAGACATTGAGATGCAATTCAAACATCTCGCTATTATAATTATTTTTTTTGCATATATATTTTGCGCCCTTTTATGTCATTTCCAAATAAGAGAATCGCCGATATATATTCAGAAAATTGTATCGCACTCGTCGAGCAATAACCGCAGCAATATGAGTGCTGTTATGAGTCCATTACAGTCGCAAAAAAAAATTCAGACTTGTTTTATTTCAAATATTGGGCATTATTCGCGTTGCGAAAAATGCGCGATGGAAATCGTACTGTGGGGCGCGCGGCCGGGTAAATGATACGACTAATACAACGACACGTTTTGCTGGGTTACATAGTAGTTCAGTCGAGTTCCGTGATTGCGAATCACTAATCAAACGTTTAAAAGAAATACATCAAGAAAGAGTTTAAAGGAAGCTGGAAAAATGCAACCTGCAACTGCACCTCGTCTGGGTATCTATCTATCTTAGTTTTTGTAATAAAATTCTAGTGGACTTTCTCCCTATTTCTTCGTCTATTTTAATAACCTGCTCCCTTTGAAATACACGAAGTTAAGAAATACTCAATGAGATATTATAAAGGTATAAATTTCATATTTCGGTACAAATTAAGAGACTTTTTAGATTGTCTGAATTGGTGGTCCAGTTATAAACCAAATTGAGTAAATATCGAATATTTTCCGACTCCCTCGTTCATTTTATATATAAATATCTCTAAACAAATGCGATTACTTAAATTTCCAAGAATCGCCAGAGTTTTGAGTGAAGAGCATATAATTTGTCTTATCTTATCTTATCTCCCTTTTATAAGCAATGAAACGGTATTGTTTAAACCTTAGGTACGTTTACGCTGGAACACATTATGAAAATTTGTATAAGCCAACAGGTCAGTACACAATCATGTGTACTGACCGGTTGAAACCAAATTTTTCTTAGATCGGTTTCCTCCGTTAGTTCTTTCAATTGAGGTCTAAAAAAATTTTCTAACATGGAAAAATAACGTTTAGCGGTGACAGTCACAGTCCTTCTATTCTCCTCATAAAAATAAGGCCCAATCACCCCAAATATAGGAATTGCACACCACACGGTCACTTTTGGGAAGTGAAGAGGTTTCTCGTTAAATTTCCTCGGGTTATTTTAAGCCCAGTACTGAAAATTTTGTTTATTCACCGCTTCACAGAGATGGAAGTGGGACTCTTCCCTTGAAAATTGAAAAATCTTTCAATTTGAAATTGAAAATTGAAAAAACTTTCATTAAATGGATTCGATTCAACATTTCTTGGGAACAATTCATGCGGTTTTCATAGTGTGGAGGATTCAATTCTGGGGCAAACATAATCTTGTAGGGGTGGAATGATAAATCATGATGCAAAATGCTCCTTAGTGAAGGGTGGCGACTTAAGAACGGCCATTTTCCGGATTAAACCATGGTAACGACTGAAAACGGCACGATCCTCCCCATAAACTGAGACCCCTCCCAGGTTCCTATCTCCACCATACAGGATGATCATACCTGATAAATCATTAATTAAGCTATTTTTACAAAGTTATAATTAAAAGATTTTCTTAATTTTAAAATATTTCTTAAGAACACCAAACAGACACGTCTAAATTAATTGTTTTTTCAGGTTACGTTCCTCTGAGGTACAATTTGAACTATGGGCCCCAGCCGCAGAAGATGGTGTGTCCAAACTGCTCGGCGAATATCAAGACGTGCACCAAACTAAAAGCCAAATCTTCGACGCACGTGTGGGCTTGTGCACTATGTGTTTGTTTGTGAGTACACATTAAGAAATAAACGCAATAAAACATTAGCCTGGACTAATTTTGAATATACTAAAATAAAATCTAAATCTCTTACAATAGAGAATATGCATGTTTTTTTATATTTTTAATTCACTGTTTACACCGTTATAACATAGTAAAAAATATAAATACTCCTTAAAAATGCTGTAATTAAGTTTAAAAAACTATTTAAAATTGAAAAAAAAATTGAGCTGTTTAAACGACGCCATTTTCCGCGCGGTCTGTTGATGACGTCAATTACCACTGACGGTTCAGTCCATTGTTTACAACAGCAGCTTTCATATTTAACTTGACGTTTTTGGCGTTTATTTTCTAACCAAAAGACTGCAATGACATAGAAATGTAAAAATTACGGACTTGTTTATATGGTATGTTACGTCACTTACGTTTTAACCAATTTGAATTTCCCTCGCTTCATTTGCACTTTTATTTATTAATTTTAAGTATTTAAAAAGAAATTAATTACAAAAATAATAATTTAGTTCAAATGTCCGGTGGTCAAGATTTGGAAAAAAAATATTTGAACCAAATTTAAATTTCATGCATATTCCCTATCAGGCCCTATCTAGCCCAGGCGAATTTAAAATTGCCGTTGTGTACTCAATAGTGAAGAATTAACAGTAATGTAAATAAAGCTAAACTTGCTAGTTTAATGTCTAGACTAACTTGGAAAGGGGAGATATTTAGACAGATAATATTTATTTGCAGGTGCTGGCTCTGTTGTTGCTGTCCGTACTGCATTAACTCGTGCAACAACGTCACTCATTCTTGCCCGAATTGCAAGAGCTTCTTGGGAACTTACAACTCGTAGATTCAGCGTAATTCATTCGCTTTAATTTTTATAAATGTTTCAATAAATATGTTTTCAAATGTGTTTCATGTATTATTAATTAGACAATTAATACCACATCAAACGCGGAATTTTCTGCTGCCTAAGCAAAGCTTTTGACTTTGTTGATCATAGATCATACCCATCTAGTCGATAAACTATATAGCTTTGGAATAAGAGGAATAGCGGATGTGTGGCTACAATCCTACTTAAAAAAGAACAATACGTACAAATATTATCAAATTCGACTAATATCAAATACTCAAAAATGGTATCCCTCAAGGAAGCGTGCTAGGGCCTGGTACCTGGAACGAGCGCTGGCCTCTTGGCTTGTGCGGGCCGAGAGAGAGCATCACAAGGTGTCGCTCTGTCTTCGTCTAGTGCAGGGGTGGGGAACCTGCGGCCTTAAGGCCGCATGCGGCCTTTTTGATTTTTCTTGGCGGCCTTCTTAGATATTTTAATTTTAACCTATAATTTCGAGCTACCCAGAGAGAAGTACTAGTGAGACCGAACTGTCATATACCGTCTTTGTTTAACACAAAACTTGGGGGGAAATTAAATCACGTGATCTGATAGAACGGGCCAATTAACGTGAAGCAAATTTCCCTCCTTTCTAGGTGCTGTGTTGTCATTTATATTTCAATATTAATACTTATTTAAAACAATTGGTTGTTGTTTCGACTGACCTATCGTGCCGGATGCAAAATTTACATTTTTTGTTTGTTGTTAGTGGCGTCTGTTAGTGTTAGTGTGTTTTATTTTTATCAAAATCGTTTAAAGTTAGTTATTAGTTATTTGTTAATTTGTGTTTTACCCATTATGTCAAAAAAGAGAAAATTGAATGAAGAAAACAGAACTTTTAACGAAGATTGGGAGCTACAATATTTCCTCATTTCTGTAAAAGATAAAATGGTTTGTTTGATATGCAATTCTACAATAACCACATTAAAAAATACAATGCAAACCAGCATTATGTTTCTCACAAAGACCATAAATATGCTAAACTAGAAGGAGAAGCGCGAAAAGCTGCTCTTCATAAGCTAAAAAAAGAAAAACAGCATCAAAAACAAGCTTTCAGTAGTTTTATTAAGCAAAGTACTACTGCAACTGATGTTACCTATAAAATAGCATATATTCTTGGAAAACAGGGAAAACCATTTAGTGATGTGGAAATGATAAAGGATTGCATTGTTGAAGCAGTAGGATGTTTAGATCCAGAGGAAGTTGAGAAATACAAACAATTACCAGAAGGACAATAACTGATAGACAGCACGAGTTAGCGCAAAATATAACAGAACAGCTTCACTCAATTATACAAAATGAAGATATATATATATTTTTCGCTAGCATTAGATGAATATACTGATGCAACGGACTCAGCTCAGGTTTTGTTTTTCATTCGTGCTGTCACTGAAGATTTTACTTGTTTCGAGGAACTACTGGCATTGGGTACTCTTACCGGAAGAACTCGTGGAGCTGATATCTACAACAGTTTTAAAGAAAAATGCCAAGAAGCAGGACTAAATTTGGATAATTTAGTGTGTGTGCACTGATGGTGCACCTTCCATGAAAGGATCACGAGAAGGCTTCGTTTCATTGCTGAAAAAAGACAATTCAAAATTAGAACATTTATTTTCATTTCACTGCATATTGCACCAACAAAATCTTTGTGCTAAATCCGCTACTTTAAGCAATACTATGGATAAAGTTTATAAAATTGTTAACTTTATACGTGCAAATGCGACTCGACATCGTCAATTTAGAAATATGCTTATGTTTGATGATGAAACATATGGTGTAGATTTGCCATATCATTCAAAAGTACGCTGGCTATCAAGAGGACAAGTTTTAGCCAAAGTTTTAAGTTTGCGAAAAGACATTTTGAGGTGTTATGAGGTACAACAACAGCAATGCGAATTGTTGGATGACGAATTTTGAAGAAATGCTGCATTTTTGTGTGTTATCATGATAAAACAAAATGATTTAAATATTTCTTTGCAAGGCAGAACAAAACATATATATGATATGTGGCAAAAAATCCAAGCGTTTAGAAAAAGTTATTATTTTTCAAAAGTCTCTTCTCTCAATCACAAATTTCAGAAGAACATTTCCCACAGTTAGCTAAAATGATAAATGAACAAGAATATGTATGTGAAACATTTCAAGATTACATAACTATTTTGGACTTATTAATTGAAGAATATACTGAAAGGTTTTCCGATTTTGAAAAACATACTATTACACTGAAATTAGCGTACGAATCACATTTAGTTGACATTTGGAAGGCACCTAGTGAACTACAAATGGAATTGTTTGAGTTATGTGAAGATACTATTATAAAAAATCTTTTTGATTCCAAAAATAACGTAGTGGAAATATGGAAAAATGCAGTTGAATATCCAAAGTTACGTCAACATGCTCGTCGATTGCGTTCTTGCTTTGGAACTACATACTGCTGTGAATCAACTTTTTCATATTTAACACAAATTAAGAACGAATTAAGGACCCAGATAACTGATGCACATTTAGAAGACTAATTGAAGTTACGAGTTACAAAGTTGGAACCTAATATTCAATTTCTTTCCAATAAAAAACAAACTCAAAAATCCCATTAAATTACGAGGGTGAGTCAAAAGTTATTTGCAATGTTTGGCATAACTCTTACATTGTTCATACTGACGCCTGACCTCGTTTATTTTGATCCCAATTCCTCAATTTGTCTTCCTTTTATAGCAGATAGATCGTGGCCGCTCCATTAGAATTTTGTACCAAAGAGGAACCAGCAGTGATTTTTTGAGTGGGTTTTAGTGGTCGGAAGGTGTACCAGAGGCCGCATTTCATGAAAGACTTTCATATTTTGCCCCCACAGAGTGTCTACGAAAGTATTGAAAAATTAAAAAATGGTCCCGTCATGGTCGTACCATTTTCGAATTTTTCATCTATTCGTAGACACTCCGTTGCGAGACATTGTTCCCAAATTGTGCCCAAATTCTTTGATGGATTGCAGCCCCTGATACACAACAGCATAGCATTAAAATAAACGAGGACAGAGGTTCGTACTTGCAGACTATTCAGTTGTAAAAGTGATCGTAGTCTTTCTGTTAGTTCTGTATCTATTTTTTTCTAACAAAATGTTAATAAAGTGCTGGCCTTTTTTTTAGCTTTGAAACCCCACACGCTCAAGAATTTTCATAATTTTATGCGGCCTCTGTATTATACCCGAAATTTAAAGTGGCCTTCCATGATAAAAAGGTTCCCCACCCCTGGTCTAGTGTCTTCGTCAAAAGGAAAACTAAATGTGTGTCCGACGTCCGACGTTCAATTTTCCTTGCAAATACAACAGTATTTTACCATTGTATTTTTGAAAACAACTTTCATTAAAATATGCTTCGGTTTTAACTTCGGTTTCTAATATGTTCACCGATTGAACGATCTCACTCTCTTTCTTGATACAAATCAATACAACTAGCTTTTCGCTCTGACTGTATCACATCCTCCCACCCTCAACTACGCTGTTGGCTAGACAAGGATGAAGGCAGGCCCTTGGGACCTCTCTCTCGGCCCGCACAAGTATATATTTCAGTGGCTAGGGCGGACTCTATTTATTCTATATCTGGCCGATTTAGTCCCATACACAAATGAAGGCTACTGCACATTATATGCTGATGATGCCAGTTTCCTAATATCTCAAAATACCTTAGAGGATTCGCAGTTGAAGGCAAATGGACTTTTACAAGCTATAACAAACTGGTTCTTAGCAAATTGTACCTTAACAAACCGTATCTAACAACGGAGAAAACAGAATTTATGACATTTCAGAAGTGAATATGCTAAGATCATTTCTATTGAAACAGATAAAATATAATAATAATAATATCTTTATTATACAATTTGTATAAAAGGCTATCGACCCTAAGTCTTTCGGCCCTGGTAATTACATCAGTGGTTGGAAAAAAAAATTATAACAAACATAAATTCGGACAGTAAGAAATTGTGGCAGCTAGTAAACATGAAAATCAACAGAAAAAATGCAAGCAAGAATAAACCTCTGGAATACCTGATCAATGAAGATGGAGTAAGATTAGATAACACAAGAGACATAGCTAACTGTTTCAATCTATTTTTCAGTAGTATTGGACCAAAGCTAGCTAATATGGTAAGAACAATAGATGGTGTACAAGAAAGGAGAATCGTATCAAACAGCAATTCCATTTTTATAAATCCTGTTAGTGCCAATGAAATATCTTCCATAGTAAACAGTATGAAAGAAAAAGCTGGTGGAGTGGATGGAATAAGTGTTAAAGTCTTAAAGCATATAATAACATACATTAGTGAACCTATTGTCATATCTTCAATCTTTCAATCGAAAATTCAACATGGCCGCTAGCGCTTAAAAGGGCGGAAGTAATACCAATTTACAAGTCAGGAAATAAAAATTTACCTACAAACTATAGACCAATTTCTCTGATATCAAATATTGCAAAAATCTTCGAAAAAGTAATACATGATAGATTCAGGAAATTTTTCGTGAAACATAATATAATATCAGATAATCAATGAAAGGTAAGGGCACTAGCCATGCCTTAGCACGTATAACAAAATTCATTTGTATCAACATTGATACTTCTACTCCAACAATAGCAACTTTCCTTGACTTGTCTAAGGCGTTTGACACGGTCAACCATTCACTACTTCTAGAAAAACTTGAGCAATGTGGAATAAGAGGTGACGCGTTGAAACTATTGAAAGATTATTTAGCAAGATAGAAGACAAATGGTAAAATTCTTGGACTGCAAAAGTAATGAATTACGAATAACAACTGAAGTCCCGCAAGGAACAATACTGGGACCACTACTTTTCCTAGTTTATATAAATGATGCATTGAAGATCATCCCAGAGAGTAATATCATATCCTACGCGGATGATACTGTAGTTATTAACAATGGCCTGAGCTGGGCTTCAGCCCAAGCAAAAATGAATAACTACCTCGAAAAAATATGTAAGTGGCTATCAACCAACAAGCTTTCTTTGAATACTAAAAAGACTGTTTGTACAACTTTTGGAGCGTATTGTGATAGTGCTCCTGATGCCATTGATGTTCGTATAAATGAACAAACTATTGATAGAGTCGAAAAAAAATATTTAGGAGTAATAATTGACAGTAGATTAAAATCATTAACATCATTAACATCATGTACAAAATCTGAAGAGCAGAGTCAGGGGTCTGCTGTTTATTTTTAAGAAAATAAGTTATTTAATGGATACCAAACAATTATTAGCAATATATTATGCTCTATTTCATAGTATCGCTACATATGGCATTATAGCGTGGGGTGGCGCTTATGGTGATGTGATTAATCCCTTGATCTCGTTACAGAAGAGAATGTTTAAAATTATTCTCAAAAACAATAAACAAAGCACATCAGTGCCTTTAAACATTACAGAATGTTTCATTATTGAGTCAGTTATACACAATTACAATGACTTGAAAACTAAATTTCTACAATCGAACAGTAAAACAAGAAATAAAATCATAATGCTTCCAAGAATCTACAAGACCTTGTCCACAAGAAATAGCGAGTACATTGCTGTGAAATATTTCAACCAACTGCCTCTTGAATTGAAGAATATCAACTTATCTATGAAATCCATTAAGAACAAAGTGATAAAGTGGATAAGGACAAAGAATATAATATTTATATAATTTCGTTATGAATATAAAAATTCTAAGATTGTTACACTTTTTTTGTTAATTACATATACACATTTAAATCAATTATGGGTGATAAACGGGATAAAGTGTTCTTAATGATAAGATTACTTTAAAACCTATCTTAATTAGATTTAAGAATTCCAGAACTATGTACAGGTATTTGATTACCTCTATAGTTTTAGAGTTTATTTTGTATATTTTGGTATATGTAAATATAACTCTATGTATATTTCTGGGTTAAATAAATAAAATAAATAAATAAATAAATATAAACGCAAACGCTAACGAAAATATAAACACAAAATAAACATATTAATCGTAAACAGCTTCCACAAGGGTTAACGATGGATGTTTTCTTGAAGATGTTCTGTTGTTCCTCTTTTTCCATACTTGTTCCATGATGTCTCTGTTTTTACCTCGGTCTTTAAATTTTTGTCGCAGTATGTCATGTCTTTTAAGGATTGGTGTTAATTTGGTTCTGACGTATAGCAGTTCGTTAGATGGATTGTATATAGGGTAGGAGTGTCGCATTTTTGTTATTGTTCTCAGTGCGGTTCTTTCGGCAATTTCTAATGCATGTCGACTCGTCCTGTTTGTGTTTGTCCAAATAATGTGTCCATAGTCCAAGATCGGTCTGCAAATAGTTTTGTAAATAGTGGTCGCTGTCTTCACGGAAATCCCCTGATCACGGAAAGTCAGGGACCGAAAGTGTTTGGCTCTTTTTATGATTTCACATTTGCGTTCTTTTATGTGAATGTTAAATTTTGTTTCTCCATCGAATGTGATGCCTAAATATTTAATAGTAGGTGTTGGGTTAACTGTGGTAAGGCCAACCTTTATGTGTGGATAGTTATTAGAAATTCGGTGAAAGGGTAGAAGAAGCTGACATTTCTAAGAGTTTGGGCTTAATCTCCATTTGTTGAACCAATCAATTGTTTGATTAGTAAGTATTTGTAATGTTTTAATTGCTTTAGGAAGAGATTGTGCATAAGATATGAGGGCTGTGTCGTCGGCGTATTGGATAATGTAGGGATGGTTTATGAGATTGGGAAAGTTGAGGTCTGTATTAAAAATGTCGTGGCAGAAAGTGTTGTAAACTATGGGTGATAATGGTGAACCTTGTGGAACACCTTGGCGAGGGGTAAATAAGTTAGAGTGAGCGTCGTTGACTTTAATGCATATGTTTCTGTCAAGTAACTGTGTCAAATAGAGATGAGCATGGGATCCCATCGTCCCATCCCATCCCATCCCATCGTCCCATAGTATGGAATGAGTGGGATGAAAGTCGCGTGGGATGGGATGGGATGGGACGACAATTTTGTATGGGACGGAGTGGGACGGAATTTGATAATGTGGTAAAATTAGTTCGTGCATAATTAATTGCTTCCATATAAGAATCTTTTTATTTTCATTTCTTTGTAGACACAAATAGGCTTCCGAATACAAATCACTGTATTTTTGTTAGCTATTTCTAGATTCTGTTTTTTTTTGTATGACTCGGCGCGGTAGTTTTTCGGTTATCGAATCGCGCTTGCGCAGTTCGGCTGGTATTTTTCTCTTGTGAAAAAGAAAAGTCCTATTTTATCCTTGAAAATGCTGCAGCTTTGTTTTTTTTACGATTTCAACGATTAGACGAATTAACGTTTATCGTGCCAACACGCAAAATTTTATTACATGTGCAGCTCAGGAGATTTCTGGGATAACGATGTAGTACCTGAAAAATCTTCCGATCCGTTTGCGACGAAAAAGAATTACTCATTGTCGAAAAACCGAAAAGAAAGCCTGCTGTATGGGAAAAATGGGATGATTGGGACGGGCCGCGCGACCGGGATGGGATGGGATGAACGGGATGGGATGGGACGAAAATTTTACGTTTGTGGGATGGGACAGTGGGGCGAAAATGTGATGGGATGGGACAGTGACAGGGATACGTCCCACGGGATGGGATCTGGGACGAGAAACTCGTCCCATGCTCATCTCCAGTGTCAAAGGCTTTATTTATGCCAAGAAAAAGAGCGGCAGAGTGTTGATTAAGAAGGTGGGAGGTTTGTATATTGTTCGTGAGGATGAAAAGTGGATTTATAGTAGAATGTGAAGGTTTAAAACCAAATTGGAAGCAGGGGATCTGATTTTCAAAACAAGTCCAAATACGGGCTTTTAGAATTTGTTCCAAGTTTTTACCTAAAACGGGAAGTAGCTTGATTGGTCTATAACTTTTTGTAAGGGTCTTGTCCTGGCCTGGTTTTAATAGAGTGATGATTGTGCCGGATTTCCAAGAAGGGGGGAATAGCTGTGTAATAGGCAAAAATTGTATAATTTAATTATATGCTTGTGAATTTGGTCGTTCAGCTGTCTGATAAGTAATTTCGAGATGTTGTCCCTACCAGGAGCGCTGTTTTTACCCAAAGCAATGATTGAAAAGTACTCGTCGTCTGTGATTTCAAATGGGGCCTGAAAATTGTTGTTTTTGAAAAAAGTATTGGACCAGTTGGATACTAAGTTAAAATTTTCGTCATCAAAGTCGGAATTATGAGTGGGTGTGAAAGCTTTTTCGAAGTGTTTCGCGAAAACGGAGGCTTTTTGGAGGTCTGAAGGAGTGGAGTGAGGAAATTTGGAGGAGATTTGTGGCGATTGAATCTGGTTTTTGTATTTACTTAATTTTTTAATTTTGTCTCAATAAGTTTTACCGTAATCCCGTTCAATCTCCTTGCAGACACTAAGCCAGGAATGACTTCTATATTGGAATATGTGAACTTTAATTTGTTTATTAACTTTGTTAAATTATTTTTTCAGGTCAGGTTCGTCTGTGTGTAGATATTCCCTGTATATCTGTCTTTTGTATTTGATGACCGTGATTATGAAAGGAGGGAGACTTAGTGTGTGCTCTTTGGGTGTTAGAGGAGGTGAGTGAAGGGTAATAAGGTTTAAAAGATGTCTTTGGAAATCCTCAATATGTTGAATCGAAATGTCTTTGTCGTTTATTAAATTTAGGTAATATGTCATGTCTGAATTTACATTGACAATATTTGTTTTTTTGATGTTAGGTCTCGGTTTACAAGGAGTGGTGTTTGCAGGAAGAGTGGTTAGGATAGAGAATTTTATTGGCAAGTGATCAGATCCAAGGTCCGGTGTAAGTTGAATGTCGTTGATGTAGTGTGAGAGGTTAGAGGTGTGAAGAAATATGTCAGGAGTAGAGTCGGGATTGTTGGGCATAATGAATATTGGAAGAGTGGGTTTTCTGATGAAATTTGAATTTTTGAGAAAATGGTTGAGAAGTTTAGTTTTAGAAGGATTGATGTTTAAGTAATCGATAATAATTGAATAGGGATACAAGGAGGCTTTGACGAAGATATTTTGCTCAATAATGGAATGATGGTAAATATAGACCAAGAATATGTGGATTTTGTCATTTTGGAAGGGTAAAGTGAAGTGAAGGCAGTCATTGAGTGAATTTTGTTGGAAGGGAGCGTTGGCCTTACCAAGTTTATAAGCAGGGCGCAGATGAACTAGAGCACCCCCCCCCCTGGCTTTGTTGGTGATTGGATTTCCGTGAATCTGTATGGTGTTCCAGTTCCTGAAAGTTATTTCCTTGTCCGTCTGGGTTTTCGTCTCTACAAACATTCTGCAGTCAAAATAATGTTTGTCAAGTGTGTATTCTATGAGGTGTTTTTTATTATAGTAGCTGTTTAGGTTGGAGTATACGTTTAATTTAGCCATTGTTTATCGAAATTACTGTTTGCGTCACGTCGTCGGTAGGTTGTGTGGCGGGTACAAGGTGAGGGTTTCTCATGTCAAACATAATGATGTATAATTTATTCCCGGCAAAAAATGGTTGTGTGTTTATTTATAAATCGGTTGTGAAACGGCGGTGTAGTGTCTTTAATAATTCATCTTTTTTGGTGTTGGTAGGGTCGTTTAGTTCATGTCTGTAAGTATTGATTATAAAGTCGTGTGTTGGCATAGGTGCATGAATTCTTGAATTCTTAGTGATGGTGGCTGGTAGATCGGCGGACTTTTTGTAGCTTAATTTAATTTTTACGTTATTATGGTATAAACTAAATAAAAATAAATGGTATATACCAAACAGATAAATTTAATCTAAAACGATCAACTTCCACCAAATTTCTAGGCATCTACATTGAACAACACTTATCGTGGCATATTACAATTGATAACATCTGTAGGTCCCTCGCCAAGGAAGTCTATTGTATTAGACATTTAAGAAAAATCTTAACCATGCAAGAACTCCAAAGTTTCTACTTTGCTGAAGTTCAGTCGGTTTTATTGCATGGAATCCTTACATGGGGTTCATCCCCGGAATTAACAAAAGTCTTAAAGGCCCAAAAAAGGATCATACGAGCCTAGCTTCCATGCCACATTTGATTCGTATAGATGGCATTTCAGTGAACTTGGTGGCCTTACAGATCCCAGTCTGTATATATTAGAAACAATGAGCTATTTTCATAAAAACAAATACCAAATGACATAAAATAAAGATAAACACTACCATAACACCCGAACTTGTCTAAAATTATCCATGCCACAAACAAGGACGACATGTGCGGTAAAGCACCGGATGTTTTTGGTATACAACTATATAATAGGTTTCCACTAGAAATCACCCAGGAACCTTCAAACAGGAACAGCAAAACTATGAGGAAATAGTTATAATCAAATGTATCAAATGTATACATATTGCATGAATTCTTAAAATCTTGTAGATTTATACAAAAAAAATTAATTATATAAAAAAAACATTCTTTTATTTTTCTTTTGACTTGCCTATACATATGTATTTCTTTATACACATCTAACTGGCCAATAAATGAATTGAATTGACAAGACTAGACATAAGTAAGTAAATTGATAAGATTGGTCAAGAGAAATAAAAAAATAACAATAGCAAAGCTGCTCATTAGAACTTAATCCTTAACAGTATAGTCCACTTTAATTAAGTCTTGAACTATTTAACTATTAAACTATTTATTATGTGTAAATTTGACCACTAAACCGTCAGCCTAAGAAGCTCCCTTGAGGTTGTTGATAGCCTGTTTGCGTCACTAAATAATAAAGGATTATACACCCAAGGCTATGCGGATGACATAGTCATCCTCATCAGGGGGAAATTTCCTTCTATAATAGCAGCGCTTATGCAAGAAGCACTGAACGAGGTAGAGAGTTGGTGCAGGGGGGTCGACCTTCGGGTCAATCCCCAAAAAACCACTCTAGTACCATTCACTAGAATGAGAAAAACGGATGGGCTCCCAATTTTCTATAACGAGCATCTACAGGTGAATGATGAAGTGAAGTATCTAGGTGTAATCCTGGATGCCAAACTAACTTGGAATCAACACCTAAAGAAAGCTACCAACAGGTGTAAAATGGCACTGATAATGACCAAATGAACACTTGGAAAATCATGGGGACTGAAACCAAGCATGGTATACTGGCTATACACTATGGTAGTTAGACCCATTCTGACATATGACTCCACAGTATGGTGGACCAAAGTGAAGCAAAAACCGGCCATCAGAGAAGTCTCCTATGTTCAAAGACTGGCCTGTTTAGCAATTACGGGAGCGATGAAAACCGCCCCAACTGCGGCTCTGGAGGTGATCCTAGGCCTTCCTCCCCTGGATATCTTTATCATGGGCGAGGCAAGGATGGGAGCTTCCAGATGCATATGCAATGGCACATGGGAATCTCTGGCGAGGTCAGGACACACCATGATAACGAATGTCATATCAGAATCGTACCTCAATATAGAGGGGGATTCGATGCCCAAAAGGCTGTCATTCGATCTACCCTTCAAAACACATCTACGATGGACAGAGGGCAACCAAATAACCACTTGCCAAGGAGGACTGGATTGGTATACAGACGGCTAAAAGAAGGACAGTGGTACTGGCGTAGGAATCTATGGACTGTCCCTGGGGTGCAGCCTATCTGTACCCCTGGGGACACATGCCACAGTATTCCAAGCAGAAATACACGCTATCATGGTCTGTGCCCGTGTAAATTTGAGAATGGACTACAAAAGTAGAAACATCCGCATTTTCACGGAGTCAGGCTGCGATTAATGCTCTAGCGTGTCACGAATTCAAATCTAAGACAGTTTGGGACTATCTTCAGGACCTAAAAGCCCTGGCAAAGCATAACTCATAATGGTCACACTCGCTTGGGTGCCTAGCCACACGGGACTGGTGGGTAACGAAATGGCGGATAAGCTAGCAAAAGATGGAGCCTATAAGGCAAACATCATTGCTGAAAATGGACGCTACTTTACCAAGACCACGACCCGAAATAAAATCTGCAAATGGGTAGCAACTAAGCACCGACTACAGTGCAGCTACTACAGTGCACCGACTACATTTTAGCAAACCTATCGGGAACTCTAACTGCTGAAATCCTGCAACTGCCAAGGAGGCAGATCGCAATTGTGGTAGGCCTACTTAAAGGCACTGCCCTCTATGAGAACACCTGCAAAATTGGGTATCTGGAAGGATGAAACTTTATGCGGGTTATGCTATGAGGACGAAACCGCCGCCCATATAATCTTCCACTCTGAAGCAATTGCACGTAGGAGACACAAGCTTGATATTACAGCTGAGAGAGTCCCCGTGAAAAACATGGCACATAGAATCCTGGACCTAATAGAGGGACATGATCTATTTGCATGAACGAAATAATGTGGGGAAATACAATAGGCCAATGGGCCGCAGTGTTTTAAGGGCTAACCCTAACTAGGTTTTAAACAAGATCAAATAGCTAAAATGTAATGGACCAGACTATAAAGATAGAACAGTTATTTACATATACTAGATTTGATAGATAAACTTAGATATACACAGTTAAGAAAACAAGATTAGAAAGCCAAGACTAGTTAATCAGACTAGACAAGACAACATGTAAGTATAGGATTAAATATACAGAGCAGTCTAGACTAAAACTCTAATAAAACTAAAACTATTTAAGACAGAATAAAGTAGCCCCATTAGTTACTATGGGCACCTTGACATATTACTAATATGATATTAGGTAACAAATACATGTTGCAAGTCAATATATTAAATATCATACTTTGGTCCTCTCTTGTCTTTGGAACACAATATTAGTTACACCATTAATTTAGGTAGAAAATATTATTGTCGTTTGTTTAAACTCATGTGTCTAATCTTGGATTTGAAGCCTTAAATGTTTAGTACCAAATATATATTTCTAGTTCTGTTGGATATAAAATGATATATTTATTTATGAATAGTCTTATAAGTGTAATCCTGCTATGGAATTTGTTTAATAATCTATTTTTTGAAATGAGAAGAATGATATTAGTTTAGTAAAAAATGTGTAATGCGTGAAAAATAATTAAAAAAAATTCTAGGATTCTCCTTTGAGTGCAAAAGTCGCTTTGTTCAACAAACAGGCCAACAATCATATCCGAAAACAATCCGTTAATCCATTTTCCCCCCTGGACCCACATTGGTTAGAGAAAAAAAAACCTTCAGCCTTAGTCTAATGTATTATATACACACTCTTAAGTGATTTGTTAATCAGAGTAATTTAAAACCAAGTTTTAAAAGCAAGTTAAAACCAAGTCTAAATTGGTTAGCCTAGTATAAATTAATGTATAGTCTCGTTTAGTTTTATTTTTATTTTGTATAATGACTAAATCCACTCGTCCACTATCACTAATGAACATTTCAGTGCTGTTTTGTTCAAACATATTCGCGTAGGTGCGATTAACCAGTGGCAGCTGCTCACGTGGTTGGTTAAAATGCTTAACCGCGATTTACAAGTGAAAATATCAGCCAAGGTGTGTTCAGTTGACAAGAAACACGCGCAATATAAACATTAAAAAAAGTCGTTAAATAAATCAAACAAAGGGGACCAATAACAATACGGAAACAGTATACCAGTGGACTAATGGAACCAGTATACCACATCCCACCACCACCATATGGTAAGTAGTATTAATTGTAAGTAGTATTATCTAGTCTCGCTTGTCTAGTCTTTTATGTCTAGTCTTATCTATCTGGTCTTATCTCCTAGTCTTGTCTCTCTAATCTTGTCTCCCTAGTCTTGTCTGCCTAGTCTTGTCTGTTTAGTCTTGTCGATATAGTCTTGTTTGTCTAGTCAAAAATCAAAATATTTATTTCCCAATTCAGATACAAGTATCTATAGGATGTGTCATAAATCTTACAAATTAATAATTAAATTTACAAGAAAAAAATTCACAGAGTGAAAATATTGTATTTGTGAGTAGTATATCCTTCAACTTCTTATGAAATTTCTTGTAGGACTTTTCATTTATCAAATTAGTTGGAGCATGATTGTAAATATGAACTCCTTTGTTTTCGACTCCATGACTGCATAGGGTTAAGTGTCTTCTCTTGGTATCCAAAAGATGTTTACCTCTGGTATTATAATTATGCCTGTCTTCGTTTTTTGGAACTTACTTCGGTGTTTGTGAATGTACGAAGCGGTTTCGAGTATATACAGGCTTACGGCTGTAAGTATTCCCAGCATTTTAAAATGGGGCCTGCATGACTGTGTAACTTTTATTGCTTGCATGTTTCTGATTATTCTTTTTTGTGCAATTAGTATTATTTCTACTTGTGACGAAGCTCCCCATAATATAATGCCGTAAGCCAGTAACGATTGTACCTCGCCATAGTACCAGATTCGGAGATCGTCTGTGTTTAAAAGTTTCCTCAGTTGTCTTGATTGAAAGGCTTTTTTATGTAGAGTTGCACATATTTTCTGCGTTGTTGTTGTCCAACGAAGGTGCTCCTCCAGATAAATACCCAGGAGTTTTGCCTGGTTAGTCCTTTTTATTTTTTGGTTTTGTATTTCAAGGTCGAGGTTTGAAATATGTGAACTTCTTACCGTTTTAAATATTATGTATGTTTTAAATATTATATTCGCAGAGAACCAATTATCCAGAGATTTTAAGAGTAACTGGGCCTGTTCTGTGTTCTCTTCCAAATTATTCTTGCGACAAAATAAAACTCGTATCATCAGCATACAAGGTGCAATGCGGCCCTTTCACGTAGTTTGCCAAATCTGCGATGTATAATAGAAATAGTGTAGGTGCTAAAAAGCTCCCTTGAGGAACCACAATATTTGTCTCTATGATGTCAGATTGGCCCAATTCGTTTCCATTCGACACCGTAACGTATTGTTTCCTGTTTGTCAGGTAGGATCTAATCCATCTCCAAGATTTCCATCGTATTCCGTAATCTAATAATTTGTTCATCAAGGTGTTGTGCGAGACACAGTTGAACGCTTTGGTCAGGTCACAGAAAATCCATATGGGGTGTTTCCCTTTATCCACCTCTTCTAATAATACATTATAAAATTCTATCAGAGCAGTTGTGGTAGACTTGCCCTTGCAAAATCCATGTTGCTGTGTCGGTATTAGCTTATATTTCTCTATAAAACCAGTCATTCTTTTTAGCATACAATATTCGATAATTTTTTCCCCTTTCTTGAATATTGGGATGATTTTTCCAAAATTTTAATATTTCTGGGAACTGCTCCTCACTAAAAGAGGCGTTGATTATATTAGTTATAGGTTTTACTAGTAAATGACCGAACTCCTTAATTATATTTCCCGGAATTTCATCTGGCCTTATAATATTTCGAGTACTTCGCTTTCTGTGAATTCCTCTATTTGAGCATTTGAAATAGTTCTTGGTGTAATACTGTCTATTATTAATTTCGGAGCTCGTTCAAAGTAATTATTGAAACTATTGGCAATTTCTCGTGGCACCGTGACTCTTTCGTTGTTATCCATTATTTCAATGATTCCGGTTGATCTGGCTTTATTGGCTTCTGTATGATTTCCCATAAGGGTTTGGACCCATTTGTAGCTTGTTGCATTTTGAGGCGAAAAAAAGATTTGTTAGTACATGAAACTAATTTGTGATGTTCGTATTTCTGAATGGAATAGTGTTTTCTTATTTCTGGATATTTCTTTTGCAATATAAACATATCTCTAAGTTGAGCAGCCGATATTTTGACTTTTTTAGTGACCCACGATTTCAGCTTGTCTTTGGTTTTAACCATTGGAAAGCAGCCGAAAAAATATATAATGGATGGATATTGGATGCATTTAATGAAGGCCATTGCCTTGCTGTTTGTTTTTTCAAAGACGTCGTCCCATGTTACCTTTAAAAGGTCTTCGGCGAAACGGATTTTATTTGCTTGTGAGAAATTCCTGATTAATTTCAGATTTTGTCCTCGTAACTGTTTGTTACTAGAGCTCAATTTTAATAATCTATGGTCCGACAAGGGGGTATCTTCTACAAAGGTCTTCAGCTCAAGTCCACTATTAGCAAAGATGTTGTCTATTCGAGTTTTGGAATTTAAAGTTTTTCTAGTATATTCTATTATATATTTCTCTATACCAGTGTTTCTCAACCTTTTTTGGCCCACGGACCAGTAAAATTAAAAAGGAAAAAATTCGCGGACCAGTGATATTTTTTTAACAAAATTTTACTAGGTTTAAAAAACTACTACATACGTTAATTGTAACATTTATATTCTCATTTACTTACAATAATATTTAAATGCAAAGATATGTAATTATTTTTCTTTTTTTTCTTCCGTGCCGTACTAATAATAAATTACATAGAATTAAAATTAGTTTAAGATATTTGTATTTCCTTATTTTATAAATTAAAATTTAGTTATTATTTTTTTTTCTTTTTTGATAAGTGAATTTTTTTCGCGGATAGAAAAAATTGTCCGCGGACTAGCAAAATTTCTCCGCGGACCACTGGTGGTCCGCCGGACCAGCGTTTGAGAATAGAAAATCTATAAAATCTCCAACCAAAAGGATTTGTTAATTATTTTTATAGACCGTATGTAATACATTGTCTTTGTAATTATCATCTTATAACATCTTGTAACATTTGTCCGTTGTAAGTGACAAAACATATATATATATATATATATATATATATATATATATATATATATATATATATATATATATATATATATATATATATATATATATATATATCTATATATATATTATATTTATATATATATATATAAAGCCTATATATATATTTAATAATATCGTGGGGATATTATACATGTTTGTTTCTAATCCGCATATCTCCATAGTTTTTTTTCAATAGCGAAATTGTTTAGTGTAATTTCTTCTACCTGAATATTTTTAAAAACGGGGAGTCTAGCGAATATTGCCACCCCACCTCCTGGTGACTCTATTCTGCTAAAGTGGCTGACTAGCTGGTAGTTATTTATATGGATTAGTGTAATATCATCAGCTGATAACCAAGTTTCTGCTAGGCATATGAAAATAGGTTTTTCTTCTTCGGTTAATATCTCTAGTTCAAATAATTTGTTGCGTAATGATTGAATATTTAAAAATAGTAATATACTTGAAATTCCGATTTCATTAGTAATTATTTTCTTGTTTTCGCCTGCTACAAATGCAGGAAAAAACGGTTAATATAGGTATCCACTGCCCATAGATCAGGATTTTTTACATCTTCTAATTGATTAAATGGTACCGATACTTTAAACGAGGAATATACTTCCGGCTAATTCGAGATTAGTTTTTTACAAAATACTGTTGTGAAATTTTTAGTTTTTAGATATTCACTTATATCATCGGCATTTATTTGTGGCTCTAGTCTCGATACGTGTAGATGGGCGAATCTAGATACTGCCTACTGCCTAGATACTGCCAACTGCCTAGTCTTGTTTGTCTAGTCTTCTTTGTGTAGTCTTGTCTATCTGCTTTTGTCTGTCTACTCTTGTCTGTGTAGTCATGTCTCTCTAGTTATGTCTGTCTAGTCGTGTCTATCTAGTCTTGTTCGTCTAGTCATGTCTGTCCAGTCATGTCTGTCTAGTCATGTCTGTCTAGGCATGTCTGTCTAGTCATGTCTGTCTAGTCATGTCTGTCTACACTTGCCCATCTAGTATTGTCTTCTTAGTCTTGTCTGTATATTCTTGTCTGTTTAATCTAGCTTGTCTAATTTTGTCTGATTTGTCTTCTCTGTCTAGTATTGTCTATCTACTCTTATCACGTCTGGGCTTCTCTGTATAGTCTTGTGGGTCTAGTCATCTATTTCTACTCATGTCTATCTAGTCATGTCTGTCTAGTTATGTCTGTCTAGTCATGTCTGTCTAGTCATGTCCGTCTAGTCATGTCTGTCTAGTCTTCTAGTCTCGTCTTCCTAGTCTTATCCATTTACTCTTGTCTTCCTAGTCCTGTTTGTCTTGTCTTATCTGTCTAGTCTTCTCTGTCGTGTGTTTCTAGTATTGTCTGTCTAGTATGGTCTGTATAATCTTTTCTAACTAGAGGTGTCTGTCGAGTTTTGTCTGTATATTCTATCTAGTTTTGTCTGTCTAGTCTCCCTAGATAGTGTAGTTGACAACATACTCGCCTTTCAATGCGGGAGACCCGGTTTCCAATCCTGGTCGGGGAAGCGACAACAAGAGCGGTTTTGACTAACCGTCCGGGCTGCTCACCCTTAATGAATGCAAAATATGCGATTCCGGGATAGCGCATATTAAAAACCAAAGTGGAAAAGTCTTGTCTGTCTAGTCTTGTCTGTGCTTTGCCAGTCAAATAATTTCTTTTCTCTAATGTCATTCATTTGAACAAATTAACCAAATCGATAAAAATTTTGATGTACTTGCTATGTACATCTTTTACTGAGTTATTGTCTCTTTCTTAACTAGACTTGTGCAGTCTAATCTAATCTTACACTAAATTGAAAAATTCACTATTTTTTCTCAATTCAGTGTAAGTATGAATTACCACGTAGTAACAGTCGCAACCATGCTATTCATTTAATCTAATCATGTCTAAATCTTGTCTGTTTAATCTAGATTAACCCTGAAGATTAGACATTTACCAGCACACGCAAAACAATACAGCTTTGAGATGTGTCTTGACCGAGGGTACAATGTTGACTTCGGTCGTCACGTAGTAGTGACTGTGAGAACTGTGTTGGGCTTGGGGTAAAGTGACCACATTTTCATGGAGACAAAGCGGGACAAATGTGATGAAATGAGGATTGGTAGCCCTTTTCATAGTTGAAATTTTTTTGTATGCATGTATCAATTTCCGCCATGTTATACGTCAAAAAATCTCAAAAACTTTTTGACATATACAATCAATACTAAATATGTGCCCGAAACTTTCATATTCCCGCCTTTCAAACTTGGCAGATGCGCATGCGCTTAACTAACCGTAAGTCGAGACTCAACCGTCAACGTGAGTAGTCGTACGAGCGAGTAAACCAGTGAATAAATCTAAATCTAAATTCTGTTATAAATAAATTCGCTCAAATAATCAAATAACAATAAAAATGCAAAGAAGTCTAAGATCTACCGCGACACCGGAAAAATGCCACGAGCAGATAATTGCTTTTATAAACAGTTCATCATTCGAAGAATGAATTAGTGGAATAATCAGCAAAGCGGTTAAAAAAGAAGTAGAACCGCTGTATAATCGTCTCGATGAATTAACTAATCAAATACGAATTCTTAAAGATGAAAACATACAATAAACTGAAGTGAATATCAAAACTCCACCGAATCACATCGAAATAATAATATCGATGAAGAAGAGGCGCCAATCGCAGAGGACAAACACAATCAACTAGAGATAGCTGAAAAAAACCCAGCTCGCATCGATAAATCGATACCCGCTCGACAAAATCGAACTCAACAAAACAACGCGCAATCTGGCAGCGCCACAAACAAGGTCAACCAAACACCAATAAATAATGAGGACTGGAAAACTCAAAACAAATACAAAAGGAAATCAAATCGAAGAACTACATTACTAGGTACCAATACGGAACAAACTGTTATAAAGGCAGTAACTAAATACGCTCATCTGCACATATCAAGACTTGAGCCGCAACTAACTGAAGATGATATAATCAATTATCTGAAGCTCAGAAAGTTCAATACTGTGTTCTGTAAGAAGCTAGCGGCAAAACGGCCAGAAGACTATTCTTCGTTCAAAGTGTCAGTACCGCTAGACAATCTAGATGAGATTATGAACCCTGAATTATGGCCAAGATATACCCATATTAATCGTTTTTTCCTATACCTCGAACAGAGCAGGATACAAAAATAATTACAAAACCTCAAAAAATAAATATGAATATATTATATATAGCACTTAACATCCAATCATTACGCAACAAAATAAATCAACTCGAATTAACTATCAATGACATAAACCCATCTTTCATATGCTTATCCGAAACATGGCTATCCACTGAGTACATAACATCTATTCACATTCACAACTACAGGCTAATCACCCACTTCAGCAGAACCGAATCAATGGGAGGAGGAGTAGCTATTTGGGCGAACTCATCAATATGTAACAACTGCAAAGACGTAAAAAAATTGGAGTTAGAAAACAGTGCTATAGAAAAGATAATTGAAATATGTGGTATAGAAGCAACAACCAATGACCTAGACACCATTATTTTAAATATATATAGACCACCAACAGGCTGCTTAATAACATTTTTAACTGTTTTAGATGATATTCTCCACACATATGCGAACCAATCCAAAGATATAATACCAGCTGGAGACTTTAATGTTAATTTTAAGGAAAGCAGTAAACATAAAAACCATTTGGTTAACATACTAGCCTCTTATGGAATGGTCGAATATGTCCACCAATATACAAGGACAACAATAAAATCAAGCACACAGTTAGACAATATTTTTGCAAAGTCTAGACAGTCCTTATCCACCTCAGTAGAAGACACCCCGCTGTCCGATCATCGATTAATACGTCTATGTGGCAATACGAAGATGAATCAGAAAAAAGAACATAGCCTCACGAGAAACATATCGATGTCTAACAAAATTCGCTTTGCCCAACACTTGCAGAACGAAACCTGGGAGGAATTCTATAATAACCGGGATTGTAATGAGAAGACAGTTGCCTTTATCAACATCCTACAATATTACTTTTTCTCATGCTTTCCTGTGGTGAAAATCAATCAGACTCGCAATTATTGGATTACGCAGGAGGTAAAACGGTCAGCCAGCAAACTAAGGGATATGTTCACTCTCCAAAAACAATATCCAATACTTAAAAGCAAATACTTAAGACAAAAATATGAACACTCTATGCTTATTAAGTCAGCAAAGGAGTCTTTCTTTCGTCAGAAAATAATTGAAGCACCAAATAGACAAAGAGCCTTCTGGAAAGTAATAAAGGAGCAGACGAATAAATCTAGTGCACCAGAACCAATCAAAATAGAGGAAAATGACATGCTAGTTACTCAGCCAAATCAGATTGCAACAATCTTCAACAACTTTTTTGAGCAAGCACCGAAAGTAATCCGCGAAAAGATCCAACCAACATACATCACTGATGAGCATATCACACGCATCTCACAAACAATATTCCTGGAAACATTTACAACAACTGAAATCCTACAGATTATGGAGTCACTAAAAAATACAACTACTTGTGGCCCTGACTCACTGCCTACCATCATTCTCAAAGAATTCAGACATGTCCTGGTACAACCAATAACAGACATTGTTAACGCTTCCCTCGATAATGAAATCTTTCCAGAAATTTTAAAAACCGCAATAATATTACCTGTATATAAACATGGAGATAAGTCGCAAGCAAATAACTATCGCCCTATTGCCCTAATATCGGTTCTAGCAAAGATATTAGAATATTGCATGCGGATTAGAATGTTGCCCTTCATAGAAAAATTCCACCTAGTTCCAAATCAACAGCACGGTTTCTCCAAAGGTAAATCTACAACAACAGCGTTAACTGAATTCTATAACAAAATTTTAGATGAAATAGATGGAGGAAATCACCCGATTGGTATTTTCTGTGACTTATCGAAAGCTTTCGACTGTGTGTCGCACAAGCAACTCCTTAAAAAAATTTACAATTACGGCATAAGAGGTAAATCTGCTAGATGGCTTACATCTTTCCTCACAAATAGGAAACAATTTGTGAAAGTAAAATGCGGATCGATAACTGGACAATCCGACTTCAGTTGTATAAACATGAGTGTCCCGCAGGGCAGTGTCTTGGCTCCAACTTTATTCCTACTATACACCGCAGACCTGGTCAGCTACATCGGAGATCAACACTGCACCTTATATGCTGACGACGCCAGTTTTATCGTCTCAGAAAAAGATGCTTGCAACAACCCACTGCGTGCCAACATGCTCTTGGATACACTCAACAAATGGTTCGCGCACAACAGTCTCTTTCTCAACAGAAACAAAACAGAATACGTTATATTCCATACAGCACGTAGCAACTACCCCACAGACATCCAGTTGAAAATAATTAACGACGAAATTAAACGAACCAAGGTGGCTAAATTCCTAGGAATTTATTTAGACGAGCACCTTCAATGGAACCCCACCATACAAAATATGTGTTCCAAACTGCATAGAAAGCTCTTTCAAATAAGGTATCTACGACAATTTCTAAAAATTGAAGATCTCCTTACATTCTACTATGCGGAGATCCAATCATTAATTTCATATGGTATTCTGCTTTGGGGATGCTCGTCAGAAACTGAATCCCTCTTAATAGTGCAGAAGAAAATTATTAGAACCTTAATGGGTATCAAGATCACGGACACCTGTAGACCCCATTTCAAGAAGCTGGGTATTCTCACAGTCACAAGTTTGTATATTCTAGAACTAACATGCTACATTCATAAACAGAAGCACACCTTCCAGAAGCATCGGGATAAACATCAACACGACACGAGAATTAAACACCAACTATACAGGCCCAAAACAAACCTAACACTATGTGGAAAAGGTCCAAACTACCAGGGAGTAATCATTTACAACACACTACCAATCAGCCTAACAGAGGAAAAATCTTATAAAAAATTTAGGAAAGCAACAAAGGACATCCTCCTCTCCAACACAATCTACAGCCTTGAAGAATTTGTACTATATATTAAACATGTAAACTCTAGCAGTATATTGTAAAGATCTAATGTTTGACAATTCCTATAGATTCTATATCTCATGCGCAATAAATTATTTGATTTGATTTGATTTGATAAAAAGGTCTATTATAATTTAGTTTTGAAAGCAGACCAATAATTAAAAAATATATATTTTATCTACTCACACACCAAAATGAACACATTAATACATTAATGTGTGTGAAGGATGCCATTATTATAATAGTATGTAAAAGGATCCAAATCGTGCGTAAATGTGCAATGTAAACTAAATGGAGTTTTATTATTAAACGATTTCTCTATATTGTTACTATGGAAACAACTTGCCTCATTAAACAAACAATATAGACGTAGTGAAAATAAATTTTCTGACTTGCACCCGTAACGTAGTACGTAAAGTATATTTTTACTAATAACGCCTCATCAAAAAGACCATTTTCGCAAATATTATTTTTCGGAAAATGTTTATTAATATATTCAAAAGATTTTTTCACATATTCCCATAAAATCTCCTTTTTTAATGTCACCCAATGAAAATAACAAGGTGCCATTAAACGACCGGATTTTCTGAAAGAAGTCAAACATTTTTATAATAACTGCTTGGAATATCTTGAATAATAGACAGTTCAAATTCAAAAATTTGAGTTGTGATTTGTGTTATATGACATTGGGTGATACTAAAAGAAGGAGATTGTATGGGAATATGTGGAAAAATCTTGTTTCATACATTAATGTACATTTTAAATAAAAAATGCAGATATTTTCTAAAAAGCGGGACATATTTAAATATCGGCGGGACACTAACTGCTGTCCTCTAAAAAGCGGGACTGTCCCGCCAAAATCGGGACGTGTGGTCACCTTAGCTTGGGGCCTAACGGCACCACGGAGTACGGAGTGTCATACTCGACCCTTCTGGATTGGTGGACGTAGTCAAATCAAATCAAATTAAATCAAAAAGTATTTATTCATTAGGAGGTACATCTATATACATATATCTATAAGATACGTCAAGAGAAAAAAAAGACAAGAAATCTATATGGGTACGAAAAATGGCCTAAAGCAAAAAAAAAAATGTTAAAAAAAAGAAACCCAAAAAAAGAAAAGTAACAAATCAAAAATTAGTTGAAATCAAAACACACATAATTTGAAAATATTGGTTAATTAATTATTACCAGTCATATCAATTTTCACTTTTAAGAACTCGTCTATGGAGTAATAACACTTCTCACTTAAAAAGTCCTTAGTCATTTTTCTTAAAAGTTTTGGCTTCTTTGATGAAGTTGGGCAGATTGTTATAAATTTTTATTCCAAATCTATTTGGTGCTCCACTGCACAGTGATAAGTTACTCCTTGGCATCCGGTAGTTTGAGGCATTTGTTGTATTTATGTTGTGTATATTGAAGTTTTTATTAAATCGCTGTTTATTTTTGTATACATAGGACGCCAGTTCTCTTACACACACATATATATATATATATATATATATATATATATATATATATATATATATATATATATACTATATATATATATATATATATATATATATATATATATATATATACTATATATATATATATATATATATATATATATATATATATATATATATATATATATATATATATACAGGTCTTTGTTATTACAGGATTGAGTTATCATAATTCTTGCAAAGACCCTGATAACTCGCTTCTGTGCTATGAGAACACGTTGTAGGTGCGTCGTATGTCCCCATAATAGTATACCATATGTAAGCACTGGTTCAATTTCAGCATAATATATATTCAGTAGCATTGAGTTGTCTAAGATTTCCCGAAGGTTCCTTAATATATAAACTTTAGTGTTTATTTTATGTATGATGGCATCTGCCATTGTTTTCTTTCATTGTTTTCTTCCATTGTAGATTCTCCTCTAGAAAAATTCCTAGAAATTTTATACTAGTAGTTCTTTGTAGCACACTGTTATATAATTGTAGATTTAAGTCATCGTTAAGTCCACTCTTTCTGTTAGTTTTAAAGATTATATATTTTGTCTTGTCAGTATTTAGGTGTAGATTATTGGCAGCAAACCATATCTCCATTTTGCTTAGTACTACTTTAGCTATTCTTGTTGAATCTTCTATGGTATTTCCGCGAACAATAACGCTGGTATCATCGGCATATAAAGTGCATGTATCAGCTTCAATGTACTGTACCATATCTGCAGTAAAAATTGAAAATAGGATTGGAGCTAGCACTGTTCCTTGTGCATCACCTACACATGTTGGTATTGTAGGTGAAGTACTATTCCCAATCCTTACATATTGATTTCGGTTGAATAGGTAGGATTTGAACCATTCACCCGTTTTCCCTCTGAATCCGTATGTATAAAGTTTATCAATCAAATTTAAATGAGGTACACAGTCGAAGGCCTTCGACAGATCACAGAAAATGCCTATTGGACATTTCCCATCATCCACCTCATTTATAATCATATTGTAACATTGTTCAATAGCGGTCGGGGTTGATCTTGACTTACAGAAGCCATGTTGCTGTACTGGAATTATATTGTGTTTTCTTATAAATGGAATTATTCTGCATTCCATGCAGTATTCAATGATTTTTGATAGCACCGACACCATGGCTACTGGTCTGTAGTTGTTCAATTCTGTTCTGTCTCCTTTTTTATGCAAGGGAATTATCTTAGATGTTTTAAGGATAGTCGGGAAAACTTCGTTTTTAAAGGAACAGTTTACAATATCAGCTATTGGATCTATTAGTTCTTTATAAAACTCTTTGATAATATTGCATGGAAGGTCATCTGGTCCGGAACTTGTTTTATTTTTTAATTTAAGAATGATGCCAGCAATTCCTTTTTTTGAGAACTCTGCTAGATCATTCGTTATGTTAGTATGCATAATATTGTTTCTTGAATCTTGAATCTTCTAGCTATTTCTTCCAAATTGGTTATGGTCCTATTATTTTCTTTGATTCTTATGATTCTATTGTCTTTGGATTTGTTGGATCATTAATTGTTTGCCATAACGCTCTCTGTTTATTGGAGGCTTTATTTATTTTATTATTATAAAAATTTCTTTTGAATTCAACAACGAGTCTACGATGTTTGTTCTTGTCCATTAAATATTGTTGTTTTAATATAGGACATTTTTTCTGTAGAACAAACAAATCTTTAATTTTCTGCTGGAAGTTCTTACTTCGCCTGTTACCCAGGTTCTAGGGGAGTGTGTTATCTTTTTCAGAGGAAAACATTCAAAGAAATAAAACTGTAAAATTTTAATAAATTCTGAGGCTTTCTCATTGCAGTCTTCTGTGGCGTAACAGCTTTCCCACGATTCTTCACTGAAACTCATTTGGAACCTTTCCTTGTTCTCTGTACAAAAATTTCTTCTGAGCTTCACTTCTTGACTGTAACCTTTATTATGATTATTTGCGTTGCCAACGTGTATTAGCTTGTAATCTGAGCATATTGTATCCTTTACTGTAATGTCTGATAGGTAGTTTGACCGTGCGAAGATGTTATCTATAATACTTTGTGATTTGATTGTAGTTCTTGTATATTCTTTTATTTGCCCAATTAATCCATATGACCGCATTAGATTTTCAATGTTGTATTTTTCTTTTGATGACCCATCGAAATTTTTTTTTTATACAGCGAGGTTCCTACAGCCTTTGCCGCATCCCGCACTTCTTTTTCCACCTCTCCTTATCTCTCCAGCCATCTTCTTCTATGGCTCTATCTTTAATGGTTTCCATAATACCATCTATCCATTTTATTGCTGGTCTGCCTCTTCTTCTCCTTGCTCTTGGTATATATTGGAATGCTATTTTTGGCCATCTTTCTCCAGTCATCCTTTGCATGTGTCCATACCACTTTAATTGCCGTGTTTCTATGTCGTCTGTAGTGCCATAGACTCTCTTCGTCTGTCTTCTTATATGTTCATTTCTTACACGATCTAGTTTGGACGTTTGACAAGCTCTTCGTAGAAAGTCCATTTCTACTACTTCTATACTTTTTTTATCTCTTTGTGAAACTTGCCAACATTCTGAACCATAAGTTGTTATTGGTTCTACAATAGATTTGTATACCCTCATTTTTGTTTTTAGTTTAATTTCATTTGACCATTGCATTGAATTTAACAAGCAGATAGCCTTTTTCCCTTGTCCAAGTCTATTTTCTATATCCTTTTTTGTTGTTCCTTCTTCTGAGATGATAGTTCCTAAATATTTGTATGCCCTACATTTTTTAATCTTTCTTAACTCCAGTTCTGGGTCTTCTCCTTCTTCCCAGACAAGAAGATATTCTGTTTTTGACATATTCATGTTTAAACCCCATTCCGAAATGTATATTGAAATCACCAGTTATTATGACTTCATTATATTTATTAATAATACTGTCTAGTGTTTTTTTCATTATAGTCATGAACGACGTGTCATGAACAACGGCACGGTGGACGATATACCACTATAATTAATGTCTTATGATTATTTCTATTCCATTCCACTCCACATATTTTTATTTCTTTCTCTACACAATTTAAATTCCTTTTTTCTTTAAACCCGTCAAAACCAAGTTTTCCCCAAATCGCTACCCCATCACCACTAGTGTTTCTGCGGCAAAATGAGCTTATTAAACTATAGTCTTCTATGTGAATTTGATTGACAAAATCTTCACTCAGCCATGTCTCTGCCATACACACAAATATTGGTTTGTACTCTGATAACATCACCTCTACCTGATTAATTTTCCGTTTTACACTTTGGATATTAAGAAAAATCAGCAAGTTGCTACAAAACTTTACATCTTCTAACTTCGAAAGATTATTCACTCTATTAGCATTATAAGATTCAATTGTTTGTTTTATTCTGCCTTCTTTCGGATATCCCGCCTTAGAAAAAAACGCTTGATGTAGGTATATTTTGGCCAAGTTTCAAGTGAATTTAGAAGGTAGGTAGGTATATTTAGAAGTTCGAAAGGGGCTGTTATTTTAAAGGAGGAGTACTCCTTTGGATACTTGGATGCAAGCTTCTCACACGATACTTCTTTGATACCTTTTCCCGGTAGGTGGTTTATTATGTCTATTTCATTTAAACTAGGTTCAAGTTTATAAATGTACAAATGGGCATATTTATTTGCAGCTTTAATCTGGCTGGTTTCCGAGATTCCAATAATGGTTTCGGGTTTCCTATATCTTTTGTTTTTTACACTTCCCATATTTATCTGTGTCGGATTCTATCACACTATTTTTTCTCAATTCGGCCGTCTTATCAGTATTCCGTTTAGATTTCGGTTGTCAGGTTTCGTACCTGAGTTGTTCCCATTATCTGTGTCCGTGATAGTAACTGATTTTTGTTAAAAAAATTTACTACAAAACTAAACAAACAAACATTATGTCGATTCATTATTGACGAGTAGCGGTATGAGATGCAGCAGTTTTTTATTCTGTTCCGTTAACAGTTGGATTTTATTGTTAAGTTGTGTAACTTTTTCTTCAAACAGAACGGTAAGTGATTCAACTTCTTGTTTAATAATGCCAGCTAACACGTTTTTAAACTCAGAACTAGTTAGATACGATAATATTTCCGCATCCTTCTTACCGCACCCTGTTGAAGGTACCTCCGTAGTAATCTGAGACCTAAGTTGAGGCATTGTTCAACAGTTTAAGTTACTACGCAATGTTTAACATTGAAAGAGTTTTGATTTAAGTGTATTTTTATACCACGATAACACGCACGTCCACACGCCTTGAAGACTGACAGTCGACAGTGGTCATAGGAGAGAGCTTACACGGTTAATTTTGATGCATGTCACCGTTCAAAATAGCATCGACAATCATGATGAAATAGTTAAAGTAGATCCATTTAAATCTTATGAATGTGAATTAAATATGGACTAGACTATGTATGTCTCAAAAATGTTGAAGGCGACATTCATATCTTGTGTTATTTCCTTTCATCGCGCACTTATTTTAGTTAGTGCTCCCAATTGCGATCAAGCTGCGATCTGCCATGACTCCCAAACAGTGAAATAGCCAGTCGAATCAATTACATTATATTTCCGTATATATTTGATTCAACATTCATAAATCCCGCCTTTGATAATTAGTTCCTATGAACTAAACATAGATATCGCACATCTGTCACAGAAATTCATTAGTGAGTGTCCAGTCTCTCTTTAGATATTTATCTCTGAGTCGAATATAATAATCAATAACAATATTGCTAAACTGTTTAGTTTTAACAATTTGCCGTTATCATTATTCATTTAGTTTATCAGTTTATGTCAGTGGTTCTCAAACACTGTGCCGCGGCACTTCTGTGTGCCGACTAATTTTAGAAATGCAAACTATAAAAAATATTTTGCATGTACTTTTATACAGCAATTTATTGGAACCGGAACGCGACGGGAAAGATATCTAATGAGTTATCTCTTTATTGTTATGCCGACAGCTATGGCCAGTCAGCAAAGAACCGCATTTTTTGGCTAAATGGATACGTAAATAAACACAAATTTGCCGCATTTGGGGGAACTCCATGGGAGATACTGGAGGCTCACTTGTATCCTGAGAAACTGACTGCTTGGTGCGGATTGTGTGTGGGCGGCATCATTGGTCCATACAACTTTCGAAAGGAAAGAGATCAGGCGATGACTCTTAAGGGCGAACGGTATAGAACCATGATAAGAAACTTTTTGTAGCCTGCAGTGGACGATATGAGCATAGCCGACATGTGTTTCTAACAAGATGGTGCCACGTACCACTCAGCGGGTGATTTGCGTGGGTTATTGCAAGAGAAGTTCCGGGGGACGTTATTTCGAAAAGAGCTGACGTCGAGTGGCCACCAAATCGTGCGATCTAACGCCCTTAGACTTTTTTCTTTGGGGCTACCTTAAGTCGTTGATCTACGCCATTAAATCAACAACTCTTGTCCAACTGGAGAACAACATTAATCGACCCATTGCGGAAATCCAGCCCGACTTGAAAGTCATCTTTTCTGGCCAAATTGTATCTTAAGTTGTCTGGACGGTAGGCCGGAGAGTGCTGACTTCTGGCGGAGCCGTTCGCGTAGCTCCAGGCTTGAATATGACGTTTTTGATTGATTGGATACACGCGCGTGGATCCTCCTCCCCCTAAAACTTCGCCAGATCTGCTAGAAACGCGTGTATAGTCGGGGCTTCTTGGTTCTTGATCCCCATACTGGTTTTTACCCATGAAAATTTCGTCGTCGTGACCTGCGCCTTTCCGTATCGACCTCCTCAAGCTGACTTTTCGAAAACGGATAAAAATCGGTGGTAAGGGATCTTTTCCTGAAATCCTGTCTTGGTTTCGATCTCCCCCTTCCCTGTGCCCCCCTTATTTGATAGGTGGACGACCGGACACGATATATTTAAATATATCGTTTAGTACAGTCCGCTAAAATATCGATTATCATCCAATATTGGGCCTCCCGGATTAACCAACGCAACCGACCACTTGCTTGAGTACCGAACCACAAGGGACTGGTAGGAAACGAAATAGCGGACAAGTTAGAAAAAGATGGTGCTTACAAAGTAAACATCAGTGCTAACAGGAACTACCACATGATCTAACTAAGTACCACAGGTGGGCACAGTTAATCCAAAAGTTAACTTCGTTAATCGTTAACACGTTAACAAAAAACTTCGTTAATCGTTAAAGCGTTAAAATTTCAAAAATTTAACGCAAGTTAAAGTTAACCGTTAAAAGTTAACCATCCAAAACGTATACTGCTTTTGGTACCTTTTGTGAAGGGATACATCGGTAAATAAAACAAAAACAAGAATATAGATTAATTGATTTAATTATTACAAGCGACAATAGCGGCCCACCCTAAATTAGCACGGGTAGCAGAGCATATACTATGGAAGAAAAAGGCTATTTATTGTATTATTCATAATTTTTTATTAGTTGTATGTTCACAATGCCTTTCATGAACATAAGCATATTAAAATTGCCATCTGACAGTGATAAGCGTTTAGGTCTCGAAATATCTTTCCGTGTAGAAAAAAGTCGTTCTACTTTGGCGCTTGATGGGATTAGTAGATGGGCAGTATTATATTTAAAACAAAGATTTGTTAAATAAAACTTGTTCACCTAGAAAGGCAGCATCCGTAAAAGATACTTTTGACTTTGAGTCCAGCCAAGGTCTCCCCAAATTCTGGGCTTTGTTTTTGTGATTTTTTGCGTCCTCTAAACCTCTTCTTCAGACTGAGTAACAGAGCTGGAAAATGTTCTCTTTCTTCTTCATTATTGCTGCTTCCGCTAATACAGGTTATAATACTATCCTAATACTATCCTTTTCATTTCCATTTGCTTCCCTTTCTCTATTCAGAGCGTCTTCAACTTTTGCTTCCATAAGTTTCTTGACTTTTGATAACTTGCTGCTCCCATACTTTTGCATCCACATTAGTCTAAACTTTGGGTGAAAGGCTGCAGCTAGCTGGCATCTTCATCTTCCATAAACCGTTAAAATTATTTTTATGCCAGATAATAGGGCATTGGCCAAAGGGGTACAACAATGAACGACTTTCTCGCCTTTTCTCTGGATTTTTGCTCTTTTAAGCAACACGCCACGCCGCGCCTCGCCGGTGTGCCCGCGTGGCGCATAATTTAAAAAACAAAAATGACAACATGTCAACAAACAACCAATGTAGTGGACTAAAGTTAACGGAAGTTCAATTTAACGTAAGTTAAGAAAAGCGTTAACATTTTTTTGAGTTAACTTAAAAGTTAATCGGTTAAGCATTTTGTTAACTTCGTTAATTAACGATTAACGGATTATCGAGTTAATGCCCACCTATGCTAAGTACCTGCTACAGTGGGATAAAATAAATGGTCGGAAACACACTAAACGAATGCTAAATAATTCATCGGACGCTTTAACTGCTGAAATCCGGAAACTCTCCAGAAAGCAGATTACAATTGTGGCAGGCCTACTCACAGGACACTGCCCTCTAAGAGAATATCTGCACAAAATGGGGATCAGGAAAGACGTACCACTATACAGACTATGCTATAAGTAACTGAGCAACTGAGGTAACTGCCTCCCAAATAATCTTCCTTTGCGAAGCAATTGAACGTTGGAAGCACAAGCTTAGCAATACAGTAAATGAAATCCCCGTGAAGAACAAGGGACCTAATACAGGAGTTGGACCTATTTGCATGAATGGAACAACGTGGGGAAATACAATAGGCCAATAGCCTGCAGTGTTTTAAGGGCAAAAAAAAAGCAACAGAAAAGGATGAGAAACACTGGTGCCACACTATGCTATTGATAAAGTAATATAAACATTGATTGTATACCGGATGATAGACAGCAACTACGCATTTTTTAATCATTAATAAAATTATCAAATGGAACAAAATCTCTGCTTCCTGTTTCTAAACCAATTGGTTTGTTGAATAAAAAAAATTATCGATTTTTTTGATGTATTTTAAAACCTTATAATAAATAATTTGGATGTGCGATGCGAAAAAGTTGTTCAATTAATTATAAACAATTTAAAAATGATAAAATTTTGAAAATAATCACGTGACTCCAAACGCGCAATAATTTGTTTGTGAAGTTGAAGGGTGAAACTTTATTCTAACATTCAAACATAAACATTCTTTATAAAATCGTCGTTTTACAATTTTTTCGGCGCACTGTTTAAAAGCATTGGTTTCGACGTTTAACAATGTGGGACATTTAAAAACATTTTTTGAGTTCTTTTATAGTACCTACTCCTACACGATTGTACGAAACAAGCACGATAACTTTTAATATTTGACATATTTGACATGTCTACTATAACTACTGTATCAACAAAGTCAGGAGCGGGTAGATATTACGTATTTTACGTCACAACGGTACCGATGCGTTGTCGGAAAATAATCTTTAAAAATAACTTTATAATTACAACAAAAAAAAAGAAAACAAAAAAGAGTTTTGTCATAAAACTTATATATGAGCTTTCGATTTATGACGAAAAAAAAAAATGATTCAAATACCCAATTCGAGCACCGGCTGAAGTAGATAACTAAGCATCGGTACAACACTGAATCTGGGCTTCGCTCTCATCGCTATATTTAAGCTCAGACAATATTCCATTGATAATGCTGAATGTTATAAGAATTGGCCAGTTGGTCTCATTGGATTAAACAGATGAGACTGAATAGATAAACACACTAAACAAAGAAGAACATATAGACAAGACTAGAGTAGACCAGACAAGACCAAACAAGACCAGACAAGACCAGAAAAACAGACAAGATCAGACAAGACCAGATAAGATTAGACAAGGCTAGGCAAATCAATCAAATCAAAATAAATGTATTTCTTTTAAATATACAAATACACAATAACAAATATTTACAGAAAATACTGGCCACAAATGCAGTGCCCGTGCGTAGCCAGGAGTCTTTTAAAACAAATAAAATTTATCTTCTTTTATCTTAGAATGAAAATAAAAACAAAACTTTACTCTGATATGAAATTAAAAATAAAATAATTGAAATAAAATAATTCTTCTCACTGTTATTAATTTTTGGAAAATGTATAAAAAAATATATATATTAAGAAGTTCTGCTAAATGTATTCGGAACCAGTCGTTCTATTGCACCGCAGTAACGGTTATACCCCTTAGATAAGGAGACCTCCTGAGGTAGGCGATTGTAAAGTCTGGGACCCCAGCGTGCAACGTGCCTCTCAGCCAAGGAGGTTCGGCTGCGAGGCTCGTACAGGGGCATGCGTTGATGTCTGCGAGTCGCGTCATTGTGGGCCGGGGTCACAGGGAAGTCAGACTGGTGCTTATGAATGAATTTTAGAGAATTTAATATAAACAAATTTTGAATATTTAAAGTCCGAAATTCCGTAAAAAGAAAAGCGGAAGGATAGTCAAGTGGTTTTTTTAGACAATTTTTTATTATTCTTTTATACACCAAATTTAGCGGTTCTGGCACAGTCTGACCACAATTGCCCCAACCCACAATCCCATACTCAGCAACAGACTTGACCAACGCCAGGAAAACCATTCTCACCTGCTCCCCAGATAGTACATATCGCAGTTTGACAAACTTATAAATTGTCTTCCTGAGTCTGCAGCACAGGTACGAGATTTGACAGTCCCACCGTAGGTGTCGGTCCACCATAATACCTAAATATTTAACACTATCGACCAAGCGGATTGAATAACTAGAGCAAAACTGTTCATAACAACACGTTCTGTGAATCAACAGGCGAAAAGTTTCTGCTGGTTGTCCAGCAGCTGTTAAGGAAAACGGAAGTGCCACAGTCTTACTCACATTAAGACTAAGTAAGTTTGAATCAAGCCATTTTTTTATACTTTTCATTCCCGCTGATACATACCAAAAGCTGCATTCCAAGAGGAACCTGAAATAATAGCTACTGTGTCATCAGCAAAGGAATATAACTTACAATTTGTAATACTCAAATTTAAAAAGTTATTAACATATATTAAAAATAAAACAGGCCCAAGAACTGATCCTTGTGGCACACCCGTTTTCATTGTTAATGCATCACTGTTGGTTTCCCCAATTTTAACTACCTGAGTCCGTCCATTCAAGTAGTATTCGTAAAATTTGTTTGTAATACCTCTTATCCCAATTCTCTCCATTTTCCGTAGTAGCAAGACGTGGTCAACTGTCTCAAAGGCTTTTTCCAAATCTAAGAAGACCCCGAGACATTTAGTTCCATCATCTAGACCTGGGGTCTCCAAACTACGGCCCGAGGGCCACATCCGGCCCGCAGACAGATTTTGTACGGCCCGCGGAGAGCTAGCATACTTGAAAACTCCTTTTAGAGAACATATTTTTTATAGCAAATTAAATATAGTTTACTGAAGTATTCTAATTTTATGTTGAATAATTATTAATATGACATCTACATTGATATGATCATGGGCTAACTACTCATAACATTGTTGTAGGCTTATTGTTATTGTTTTTGTGATAAGTTGGATAAAGAAACACAGAATTGTAATGAGTAAAGACATGTATAATATGCAGAAAATGTAACTTCAGTATATAATAACTAACAAATTATTGAAATGAATCCAACTTATCCTACTAATCCTACATGAAACATTTTATACATTTTAAATAAAAACATAACTTATAACAAGCATAATGACATATGAAATACTAATAAGATTTATGTAATTGAGATTTTCCACTGACAATAGTTTGTAGTTGTGGACTAATTTTACTTGTAATTATTAAAAGAGATTTAAGATGCTCATCAGTTAATTTAGATCTGTAAACATTTTTTGTGTACTTCATTTTGGAGAAGGTCTTCTCACACAAATAAGTAGTACCAAAAACAGAAAACAGCCCACGAGCAAATTTATGCAAATTATCAAATTGTGTCAGTGGAAGACTCTTACAAAATTCCAACAAAGATGAGTTTTGATATTTGTTCTTAATTATATCACTGCACTGTAGATCAATCATTTCCATTTGAAGTTCCGGGGCTAGAGTTTCAATGTCAGTATCAAAAGGATTCTGAAAAATCTTAATTTGATTCGCAATGGCATCAAAGTCCGAGAAACGAGTATCAAAATTTATTTTCAAAGCACTCAAAGTTTCGATTGCAAAATCGATAGGAAACTCAGTCTCAGTGGTGTGGCTGAATATTTCACATGTTTTAAAATGTGAAAAACATTTACTTCGTAGTTGTGATTGAAACAGTATCAATTTCTTCCGGAATGATTTGATATTAGTGTATAAATCAGGAAGATGCTGGTTTTCTCCTTGCAATCTCAAATTCAGTTCGTTCACATGTTTTGTCAAATCAACATAGAATGCTAACTTCAACAGCCATGCGTTGTTTTGTAATTCAGTAAGAGGGCGATGCTTTTCATTCAAAAAAATTTCGATCACTGCTCGAAGTTCAAAAAAGCGCTGAAGGACTTTCCCACAACTAAGCCAACGTATGATAAGGTAAGTCATTTTCTCCAATCTCTTCAATAAATTGTCGGTATTGTCGGTGATTCAGCCCAAAAAATCTGATAAAATTAACAGTTGATATGAGTGGTTTCAGAACTTCAGACATATCCAAACATTTTCCGCACAAAGACTGTTGATGAATGATACAATGTAAGACTAATGGTTTTGAACCACCGTCATTTTCTACAGCCTTTGACACAAGAGCGACCACTCCTTTTTCTTTCCCACTCATGTTTTTGCCTCCATCAGTTGTAATACATTTCAAGTTTTTCCATCGAAGGTTCTTTTGATTAATGGCCATTTCAACTCCTTCAAAAATATCTGTACCAGTAGTTGTGCCATGAATACTATACATATCAAGAAGTTCTTCATGCACTTCATAGCTTTTATCTACTCCTCGAATATAAATCAACACCTGAGCAGTATCTGACACATCCGTTGACTCATCCAAGGCCAAAAAAAAAAACACTCAACATGTCCATTTTTGTCGAATAGTTGAGAGGATATATTTTCAGCGATGTTTTCTACCCATCGAGCCACAGTGTTTGCTGACATACTGACAGTTTTTAATAAATTTAACTTTTAAGGGCACATTTCTTCGGCTACTGCAATTATGCATTCTTTAATCATTTCTCCATCGGTGAATGGTTTTCCACGTTTTGCAAGTTCAAGAGCCACACGAAAGCTGGCACGAGTTGCAGCCTCTTGTTCAGTTTTGAGTTTTGTAAATGAAGATTGCTGCAATTTCAATCCGCGCTTCATAGCTTCGAATTTTTCTGTCCGCAAACTTCCTGTATATTTTAAGTAATTTTGAAAATGTTTTGTTTCATAATGACGGTTAATGTTATATTCCTTGAGAACGGCTATGCTTTCATTGCAAATCAAACATAGCGCCATGTTACTGGACTCAATTACGAAATACTGAATGTTCCACTGATCTTTGAATTTTCTGCATTCACTATCAATTTTTCGCTTCTTTTCTATACTACTAAATCACACACAAAAGCAACAATTCAAATCAAAATACTGTTACAAAGATGTCTTAAACTTAAACACGCACAAACACGTTTTAAGGAGGTACGCACTATTTTATTTCACAACAGTGTCATAGGAACTGACTTGTGGTTGCGCCACTAGCCTTCTTATATATTCCAATTACTGCCTTCTAGAAGTGAGTGGAAGACACCAGAACTTTCTCGAACCAACGAGATTATTCTGTACGTGCTATTAGCGCCATCTGTTAGCGATAGAAGGTACTACCTATTTCCGCTTGTGTCCACCAGATGTCGTGTCACGTTACTCCTCATGGCTCGTACTCTACGACTAATCTAGAAATTACAGATAATGACAGGAAAATTAATAATATGCAGTGTTGCCGTTTTGCGGAGTTTAGTCTTAGAACATATACTTATGGAACAGGAAAACAAATCATAACATTGTGTCCAAGAAGTGAGATGCAAAGTCTCATTCTATTTCTTTGGTTCGAAATGCTCATGCGCGGCCTACATGTATTTTTCGATGTTGTTTACAGTTTCCATCTTGTTAGATGTATGTTATTAATCCAGTTTATTAAGAGTTTATTACTTCTTTTTTGATAATATCAATATCGCTAATCAACAAAATGGGTGTATATTGCTGACAATGCGGCATTCGTAATATAACCGTTTCGGAAATTCAGGAAAGTTGTAGTAATTATTTGGCTTGGTTAGCATTTTCTCTGTCACAAACTTTCAAATGTTATTATTTTCATTATTTTGGCTATTTTTAGTTTAATTATTTGGGTTAGTTGAACAGACGTTTTGTCTACTATTATTGTAGACAGGGCGAACTGAACCTCGCCCAATGGATTGCATGTTTTATTGATATTTTGTGTTTATTACGAATACAGGCCTTTATTATTATTATTATAAACTTAATATAGTCGGAACACGGTCAGAATATATAAATATATTCAACCTTTCTGGAGCTCTATAACACTAATAAGTCTTTTTAGGACTACCAAAAACAAATCTCATGTGAAATTTGTCAGTTATTTTATAGCTTTCAGTCCACCTTCGTCAACAAAAGCCAGAAAAATAACATTGTTTGTTAAGATCATGTATCAACAAAGTATCGGAATGACATGATCTTAAAAAACAATGTTATTTTTCTGTTTTTTGTTGAGTGCCACGAAGGTGGCCTGAAAGCTAAAAAATAACTGACAAATTTCACATGAGATTTGTTTTTGGTAGTCCTAAAAAGACTCATTAGTGTTACAGAGCTCTGGAAAGGTTGAATATATTTATATATTCAAGCTGTGTTCCGACTTTATTAAGTTTACAGTAGATTTATTTTTATTTTGTAAAAGTTGTAATATATATTAAGTAAATTTGTAATAAAGTTGTAATGTAATATTAAATAAAATAAGAGAAGTAGTTTTCTTGTTACAGTGTCAAGTTGTATTGTTATTAAATCGTACTATACTAGTACTTAGACTAAAAAAAACAAAATACTTATTATCTTTTGATAAATCTCTTAGTTTTTATGTAAACTTAAATATTTTTCTTTAAAAAAATTTACACTTTTTTTAAATTTTTCTTTAATATATTTTTAACAGATACAAATTATAGAACTAAATAATACACCACCTAAAAAATAAAAACCACCTAATGTTATAAAAATTGTATAAGTAACAATAAAAATATTTTAAAATTAAAGTTCAACCATATTTATGGTTAAAATTAAGGTTAGAAAATAAATGTTTATTTCATTTGGAGCATGCGCATAGCGAACAAAAGAAATGTTATATCTTTCCTTGTCGCACAGATGTTGGACACAGTTTCGGTACACGTAAGTTATACGGTATTCCTATTCCATTAGTATAAGTTCTATGAGTTTAGTACGATTTGCAGCCTTTTTTAAACGTTGCGTACTTTTTCGGATTTTTCTTTTCATCAGTGGACTATTTCACTTTTTACCAACGGCAACAATGATAATATGGTTTTGGCCCTCGGAACTTACTGGAGTAATCAGTATGGACCTAAGGCTGGAAAGTTTGGAGACCCCTGATCTAGACAATCGATAATTGATCGAGTTACATTAAAGTTTGCATCTGTTGTATTTTTATCATTTCTAAATCAAAACTGATTCTCAGAAATAACTTTAAATCTATTAAACAAATCAACCAATCTAGCTTTGACACACTTCTCCACAATCTTAGCCACACTTGAAAGGAGAGAAATGAGACGATAATTACCTAGAATTGACTTGTCATTTGCTTTATAAAGTGGGATTACTGTTGCTTTTTTAACTTTTGAGGAAAATATCCCTGTTGAAAACAGAGGTTTATTATATGCGATAGGGGGACCGACAAAGCACCCGAATTAGAAATCAACAATTTAGAGGACAACCCGTCCATTCCAGAAGCTACATTTTTCTTCAATTTATTTATTATTTTTATTTCATTTTCACATACTAGCCTAAAGAAAAAAGAAATAGAGTAATTGTTCTGGTTACTATAATATTCAAAAGTATGAAGACTGTTGCTGTTATTATTTGATTGTGAAAAATTAGTTTTATCTGCTATACGATTCCCCACACCAAAAAAATGTTTATTAAACTCAAGGGCCATTTCAAATGGTTGATTTGCATCAAAAGAGCGATTATCAGCTGTTATAATCTTTGAGATAGTGGGCCTAGCAGTTGTGGCACAATCAGTCACCTCATTGATTGTCTGCCACAATTGGCGTAGATTATTACCACATTAATTAATTTTATTACGATAATAAATTTCTTTCGCTATACGGATTGACGTTTTCAATATGTTTCTGTGTTTTTCAAATTTTACCTTTAAAGTTGTATTAAAAGGCTACTTACGTAATTTATTAGCAAATTTTTCCCTTGCACGAATTGATCTGACAATGCCAGAAGTTATCCACGGTTTGATTTAAGTAAATTTATGCCCACACTTTGGTTTATTTAGATCATAACTATTATTAAATATGTCCAATAATTTATTATAAAACAATTCAAAAGCTAACTCTGCATCCGTCTCCTCAAGAAACAATGCCCATGATTCACTTTCAATTCTCATCTTGAAACATTGTTCATCAAATTTTTTAATTATGTTATTTTTATTCAAAATAGAATTATCAGCGACCTCATGGACATGGGATTCACTAGGACACAGAAAAACTTGTCCCATAGCTACGTCATGATCAGTAGACCATGTCAAAATGGCAGTTTCGAGGGAAAAGTGTACACTTTTTAAAAACAAATGATCCAAACAAGAATGTCTGGTTGGAGTAAACCTGGTACACCCGTAGAGCCACTTAACAAAACCATTTTCATTTCATTTTTCATTTTCAGTATCTATGGCCTATAGGAGTCAAGTTCTCCTCCAGAATATCAATATTAATATCCCCAAGTACTATATGATTTTCGTACCTAACCCCCCCCCCCCCCTGAGAAAAGCTTCCATGTTATTAAGGAACCCAACGACATTCGTGTCATTCGGGGACCTATACACCGCAGTGCAATAGAACAGCTCTATCAACTTGGCAACCGGTTTCTTGAAAATTATACTTGGAACCATTTTTTATATTCCATTTCGTTTGTACTTCAATGTACTGAGAGTAAATTTTTTTGTACCTTTTCCAAAAAATAAAAAATCTTCATTTAGAAAAAATGAGCACCCCCTTTTAAGGGAGGCGATTATTTTTAAAGGTACAAACAATTCAATTGAATGTACTTGAATGTACTTTTAACGATTTTCATAAAAAACAATTATTGTTACTAATATTACAATTGTTTACAAATTCAGCACCCCCTTTTAAGGGAGGCGTTTATTTTCCAAGGTACAAACAATTCAATTGAATGTACTTTAATGTACTTTTAACGATTTTCATAAAAAAACAATTATTGTTACTCAAATTACAATTATTTACAAATACAGCACCCCCTTCTAAGGGAGGCGAATTTTTTCCAAGGTACAAACAACTCAATCGATTGTACTTTAATGTACTTTTAACGATTTTCATAAAAGCAATTATTGTTACTCATATTACAATTATTTACAAATACAGCACCGCCTTTTAAGGGAGGCGATTATTTTCCAAGGTACAATCAATTCAATTGAATGTACTTTAATGTACTTTTAACGAATTTCATAAAAAATAATTAGTCTTGCTGATATTACAGTTATTTACATATACAGCACCCTCTTTTAAGGGAGGCGAATATTTTTCAAGGTACAAAGAATTCAATTGAATGTACTTTAGTGTACTTTTATCGATTTTCATAAAACACAATTAGTGTTACTGATATTATAACAGTTATTATTATGGATCATAGGAAATTGATAAAAATTACTTAGATTATACTTAGATAACTTAAATTATTAAGTTGGAGTACAAAGTTTTAATATTATTGCTATGTACTCTTTTGTACCATAACTGAAATAATTATTTTATTTTATTTTTTTATACTTATTATTTATTTTAGGTTGTCCTACGGTTGGTCTATTTCTCTGATTCTGGTATATTTCGTAATCTCAATATGTAATTCGTTTAAAATACTAATGGCATCATTATAAATTGTTTTAAACGATGTTATAGCATTTTTCCACTTGTTTGATAAAAGATCAATAAAAAAGAATTAAGCCACTATTTACTATTTAGGATCTACATAACTCAAATATAAACCGAATATATAGGGCGTACGTGACTTAAGTATATGCCGAATGTAAGCAAACAAAATTTAGAAGAATCGGCTTTTGATGCCGACACCTATTTATTAAACTAATATCCAGTCGATAAACATCTTTTGAAATAATAAAGCAATAAAATATTTGAATGTCGTAATTTTTAACAATACAAATTTACAAGCGAAAAATTCTCCAAGTAATATTGAATATAGTAGAAGAATTTTTTATTCATCAGCGACCAAAAATATTATTAAAATTGACACCACTAATCCATGGTAATCATTTGAAACCAATCGAAGTGGAAAAGAGATTACTCAAAATTACAAATATAATGCTTTTGATGCCACAATTCATTGTCTTCGTGCTGGGTTTATTAACTGGGCTAATTACCATAATTATATCGCTTCTAATAAAACTTGTAGAGTTTACGACATAACTTTAGATCATCTAAGCAACGGAGAATATATGAAAATATCTGGTGCATAGTTTATTAGGATTAATGTCAAATACACTTTTAAGCAAGTATTATCAAAAATGGCAGAAATTTTATAATTATGACTGAACAGAAAAATATTATGTAATTATTATGTGTAGTTACGAAACATTAATTATTTATAATATAATTATTTCAATTATGGTACATGGAGTACATACAAATAATATTCAAATTTTGTACTCCATCTTGTAATTTTTATCAATTTCGTATGCTCCATACTAATAACTGTAATATGAGTTATGATAATTGTGTTTTATGAAAATCGATAAAAGTACATTAAAAAACATTCAATTGAATTGTTTGTACCTTGGAAAATATTCATCTCCCTTAAAAGGGGGTGCTGTAAATGTTAATAACTGTTATATCAGTAACACTAATTGTTTTTTATGAAAATCGTTAAAAGTACATTAAAGTACAATCTATTGAATTTTTTGTATCTTGGAAAATATTCGCCGCCCTTAAAAAGGGGTGCTGTATTTGAAAATTATTGTAATATCAGTAACCCTAATTGTTTTTTATGTAAATCGTTAAAAGTACATTAAAGTACATTCAATTGAATTGTTTGTACCTTGGAAAATAATCGCCTCCCTTAAAAGGGGGTGTTCACTTTTTCTAAATGAAGATTTTTCGTTTTTTGGTAAAGGTACAAAAAAAATTACTCTCAGTACATTCAAGTACAAACGAAATGGTATATAAAAATTGGTTCCAAGTATTATTTTGAAAAAACCGGGGGCTAAGTTGATAGAGCTCAATAGAACTCCGACTCACGATTACTTACAACAAAATTTAGCGAATTCATATTTTCCAAATCCAAATCACAAATTTTATAATTAATTCCAGATTTTATGTACAGTACAATTCCATCACATTTATTATATTTACCAGGTTTAATAATTTTCTCAAAGTTTTGTTCAAAATTCAAAGTTCAAATCCATCGTCATTATAGCATAACCAAGACTCTGTGAGAACAACAATGTCAAAATCAACCGCTAGCTTACATAAAAGTACACATAACTCATTACAATTTTTTCTAATACTTCTAATATTTAAATTTAGGGTTTTTAAAGAATTAAAAATAAAAAAATTATGAACTTTCTCAAAATTTTGAAATACTAATGATTTGTTTGAAATTGGATTTAAATGTTCTAGTAATTCACCTATTTCCATTTAAATTAAAAATATACCTTTGTTTATACTATAAATTAGATTAATTCAAAGAAGAGTTGCAGTTTATCAAGATCACTAACACACTTATTTTGCATTGAACGGTGACCGTCGGTCTTTTTTACAAATATTTTGCCATTTCGGGCCCATATGTACTTGTAGCCCTTATCCAGAGCGAGTCTTCTAGATGTTTTTAATAGTAGTTGTACATCGGGAGCTAGGTGATCATTTGCAAAAACACGGCTTTCAGGTAGATTACCATTAATTAAGTGTGCTGAAATTCCAGGATTATTTTTATTAAGGCCAGAGACCTTTTTATAGTCTGACAACCAAACGTCCTTATCTTGACGTCTACAGAATTTAGCAACAATTGGTTTGATTCCACCTTGTACTTTAGATGGTAGCCTATGAGCTGCACTTAGACTACTTGAGGTTAGCTTATTGTTTATGGCTACCGAGATGCAGTTAAAGATTTCAAACACTGACTCATTTGGGGTCTCAGAGATCCCTGTTATGATTACATTGTCAATACGAGTGTAGCTCTGGAGGTTAGATAATGGCTTGGATTTTTTGCGTACAATAAATAGATGTTGTTTTACAAAAAATAGTTGCAAAAATACAAAATTCGGTTTATTCATACAAAAAGAGATTACTTCATCCAAAAAAGGTTACTTCGTCCAAAATAAAATATAAACGCCCAATGATCGATTGAATCTTACAAATAATAATGGTTTAGTACAATAATTGATAGATTTCTACAAAATAAAATCAATTCACCCAAAAAAAGGTTTAACTGTACAAAAAAGGTTGATCCATCCAAAATTTGATTGTTCTTTACAAACAATTTTTTTTATACAAAATACAATTATATCTTCACAATAAACGAATTTTACAAACAAGGACTTGATTCCTTCAAATTTTATTTCTAACTAACGCGGCGTGTAACGAAAGAAAGAGCGCAAACGCATCAGTCTTATGACCAGAAGCACTGTATGCCATGGAGTGTCTTTCCTTGAACCGAAGAGCTCCGGTAGAGAAATTGGAAATCAGAGAGAGGAGAATCATCAGGAAGATCCTAGACATTCCCTGTAAAGGAAGATGGGGAATTCCGAAGACGACATAACTCTGAGCTCTACGAACATATTGAGAGGCTCTCTGACTATGCAAGGAAAAGAAGGGTAGCTTTCTATGGCCACGTTGCAAGATTGACTCCAAACCGACTAACCAACAGTCTGTTCACATTCTGGTAAGACAAGAAGGTTCGTACCACTTGGTTGACAGAAACCTAGAAGGATATTAAAGAAGTGAGAATAACAGATCTCCAAAACAAACAGTCTTCTGTGAGATGCATCTTGAAGGAAGTCCGTGGATTTCAGGAAAAACACTGAAGGAAGTCCGTGGATTTCAAGAAAAACCCCGAAGGAAAGGTACTCCCTGGACAGAAGAGGAAAAGAAGCTACACCGGCAGAAGATGCGACAGTACCGGGCAAAGATCAAAGCCCAATAGTTGAACAAGCGTTGTCCAAAGTAGGGCTATTGGAAACAAGAAGAAGAAGAAGATAGATGCACTATATATAAGAAGTACTATATATAAGCAGATAGAATAATGCAATTTATTTCCGAGCTAATCCACTCATCAATAAGGTGAACAGTTTTTTCCTTTCAGTATTTTTATGCATATAATAAAAGTGTGAAGATTATTAAATACACTCGTAAGTTTGCATTTTGCACTTATTAAGTAAAATAAAAAACCTTTTTTTGGTGAATTTCGAATATGTTGAACGATTCAATCGATTATTGTAAGGAAAAATCATGCTTTGTAAGAAAAAATCAATTATTGGATGATTACATTTTAATTTGGATGAATTAACCTTTTTTTGGATGAAGAAATTTATTTTGTACGAAGAAACCGAATTTTGGATTGATTAATTTATTTTTGTATTTATACAGCTATTTATTGTAGAACTTCACCCATTTATTGTATGTTGAGTTTTGTATACTTCTAATCGAATATTGGATGAATAAATTTTATGCGTTAGATAATTCACATTTTAGGCTGGCGTTTTCTTTTTGAAGACTTATGTTCTCTTTCTTCAAGCTTTGAATTTCCTGTTCATTATTGTCTAATTTCTTCTTAAAAAGATCAAATTCAGCTGATATGAACTCTACAGATTTTTTAAGTTCACCAAAATCTTTTTTGAATTGTGGAGAGATTTCATCACGAATCATGTCCCTGAGGACGGCCCCAATGGCACTCAGATCACTTTTTGTTAAATTTGACTTATTATTCTGTCCACCTTCAGCCTCTTCTTCATCCTCATCAGAAAATAGATTCTTAGAAATGTTGGCATCAAAAGTAACTAAGGTTTTTCTCCGGTTTGAGATACACTTAGGACACTTCCATTCATTTTACTTATTTGTTTTTTTAAGATACTCTATATCCTCCTGCTTTGTATTTGAGCACTTAGATGCCGCATGTAAAATGTTTTCACATGCTGAACATCGAATTGATTCACTCTTAGAAACGTTTCCATCACACTTAGCACACTTGGCAACCATACTTTATGATAGTATATAAATTTTATTTAAACTAGATGTATTTTTTATTAAGTTTTACATCTACTACGTAATTCAAACTAGATTTTTTTTCTTTTTTTCTATAACTCAAGTATTCTATATTTCGATCTTCGTAGGTTATAAACTCACTGCCAGACCAGACAAGACCAGACAATACCAGACAATACCAGACAAGAACAGACAGGACCAGACAAGACCAGACAAGATCACGCAAAACCAGACAAGAATAGACAAGACCATACAAAACCAGACAAGACAGGGCACCACAAGACCAGGCAAAATCAGACATGACAACACAAGACCAAACAAGACTGGAAAAGAATGGACAAGATTGGACAAGACTGAACTACACAAGACTGGACAAGGCTAGAATTTTAGAGTCGTGTGAAGTTGGCCCCCGAATTTTTGAAAAATTTAAATTTTTTTAGAGTTCTGGCAAGATTTCGAATAGTTCTATAGTTCTTGCTTGAAAATTGCAATAGTTCCGGGGAATTTCGGGCAGAAATCGAGAAAAACAATTTGGGGGCCAACTTCACGCAGCCCCCTCTTTTTCAGGAAAAAGAGTTCTGATGTAATATTCCAATTCTTTATATAGAGTTCTAGAGTTCTCAATCGATAATGCATATAGTTCTACTTATTTTTTTTTTTCAAAATTTTGTAATTTTTGAAAAATTAAAAAAATAATCTGATAACGGTTTTCGATTGTACTAAGGCAGATAAACAAAAATTGCTTATTAGACATTTTTGTAAAATCAATATTTATAAATTTATCTATAAAAAACTTTCGACGAAGATAAAAAAAAAATACAAGAGTTCTGATAAGAGTTCTGAGTAGCCTTTGTCAAACCAATATTAAAGAAGTTATAAGCAAAAACGAGGCGCTAAATTTTTTGAAAATTAGAGAATTCGAAAAAAAATAAATTTCCGTGAGTTCTGTTAAGAGTTCTGGGTAGGCCCTCGCGAGTTCTGAACAAATCTCTTTTATAATTACCATGTCCGACCAATATTACAGATTATAAGCAAACACGAGGCGCAAAATTTAAAAAAATTACAGAATTAAAAAAAAAATGTTTTTCATGAGTTTTGATATGAGTTCTGAGTAGCCCCCGGAGAGTTCTGAACAAATAACCTATACAATTTCTGTGTCAAACCAAAATTAAAGTAGTTATAAGCAAAAGCGAGGCGCTAATTTTTTGAAAAATATTGGTTTGACAAAGAAAGTATATTGGTTTAGAATTGGTTTATTTTGTTTAGAACTCTTCGGGGCTACTCAGAACTGTTATCAGAACTCTTGTATTTTTTATTTTTTTTATCTTCGTCGAAAGTTTTTTATAAATAAATTTAAATATTGATTTTACAAAAATGTCTAATAACCATTTTTTGTTTATCTGCCTTAGTACCATCGGAAACCGTTATCAGATTTTTTTTTAATTTTTCAAAATTTTGAAAAAAATAAAATGTAGAACCATATGCTTTATTGATTGAGAACTCTAGAACTCTATATAAAGAACTGAAATATTGCATCAGAACACTTTTTCCTGAAAAAGAGGGAGCTACGTGAAGTTGGCCCCCAAATTGTTTTTCTCGATTTTTGCCCGAAATTCCCCGGAACTATTGCAATTTTCAAGCAAGAAGTCTAGAACTATTCGAAATCTTGCCAGAACTCTAAAAAAATTTCTATTTTTCAAAAATTCGGGGGCCAAATTCACACGACTCATAACTTAGCGCCGCATTTTTTGTTTATAACTTCTTTAATATTGGTCGGACGTGGTAATTATAAAAGAGATTTGTTCAGAACTCTCGAGGGGCTACCCAGAACTCTTAACAGAACTCACGTTTTTTTTTTTTTTTTAATTTTGTAATTTTCACAAATTTCACGCCTCGTTTTTGCTTATAACTTCTTTAATATTGGTTTGACAAAGAAATTGTATTGGTTATTTGTTTAGAACTCTTCGGGGGCTACTCAGAACTGTTATCAGAACTCTTGTATTTTTTTTTATCTTCGTCGAAAGTTTTTTATAAATAAATTTTTAAATATTGATTTTACAAAAATGTCTAATAAGCATTTTTTGTTTATCTGCCTTAGTACAATCGAAAGCCGTTATCAGATTTCTTTTTAATTTTTCAAAAATTACAAAATTTTGAAAAAAAAAAAAAGTAGAACAATATGCATTATCGATTGAGAACTCTAGAACTCTATATAAAGAACTGGAATATTACATCAGACCTCTTTTTCCGGAAAAAGAGGGGGCTGCGTGAAGTTGGCCCCCAAATTGTTTTTCTCGATTTCTGCCCGAAATTCCCCGGAACTATTGCAATTTTCAAGCAAGAACTCTAGAACTATTCGAAATCTTGCCAGAACTCTAAAAAATTTTTAATTTTTCAAAAATTTGGGGGCCAACTTCACACGACTGAATTTTAGGAGTATTTTAAGTTTCAGCAAAGTTTTAACAAACATATTAACAATTTTTACTTAATTCAAAATATTTTTGATTTAATTTTTGTAGAAACTGCTTTGTCGATATCTAAATTACGATCGTTGTAATTTAAATACCAAGCATTTGGATTTTGGTTGTGCGGTTGTAATTCTTACCTATCAAGCTCCTCGATTTTCTCGGCATTTTGTAACACGATCGGTTAGTAATACGACTAATACGACGACGCGTTTTGCTTGTGTGCATAGTCGTTCAGTCGAGTTCTGTTCTTATACATTACTAAACAAACGTTTTAAAGAAATACATCGAGAAAGAGTTTAAAAGAAGCTGGAAAAATGCAACCACCAACTGCACCTCCACCAGGTATCTATCTATATATCATAATTTTTGTAATAAAATTATAGTGGATCTCCCTATTTCTTCGTCTATTTCGTCTATTAACTATCTGTTCCCCTTGAAATAGACGAAGTTAAGAAATACTCAATGAGATATTATTATGGTTTAAATTTCATATGTCGGTACAAATTGAGAGACTTTTTTGATTGTATTAAATGGTGGTCCAGTTATAAACCAAATTGAGTTAATTTTGAAACTTTTCCGATCACTACGTATATATATATATATATATATATATATATATATATATATATATATATATATAATAATCTATTATTTTATCTCTATACAAACGCGATTACTTCACTTTCCAAGAATTTCCAGTTTTGCCGAGTGTGCATATGATTCCTGTTATCTCCCCTATATGCACACTGCAACTGTATTGTTTAAACCTTAAGGTATGTTTACACTGGAAAATATTATGTTCAAAATTCTAACTTTGTAATACTGGAAGATGTGATAGGATTTAAGAGTTACTCCGGAATGACCCCTACAGACCCTTATTGTCTTGAACAATCTAGAATTGTCTGAACTTGACTTAGGCAACAGTTTAAGACACACATTTTCAAACATCATCTCATATAATAGCTCATACATTTTGTATGAGCTTATACATTTCCTTGTACATTTTGAGTGAGAAAAAAAGCTCATAGATTAGAATAGGGATGTATAAAATATATCGATATATCAAAATATCGATATTTTTTTAAATATATATCGATATTTTCGCACGATATTTTTAATAGCGATAATATCGATATAAAATATGTTATTCTGTAAACGATATTTTTCTATGAATTTAGGGCTTAAAAATTATTTTATTCTGATTGGTGATCTCCCCTTACAATATTGTGAAGGTCCGTTCAAAACGCATCGGCATGCTAAGGCCTTTCAAAGACGCATCGGCGGCGGCATGTTTTTCAAAGCTAAGAAAGATGCCGGGCGGCCTGTTGTTATAGCGCTTTGAACATACACATGATAAAATTGTATCCCAAAATACATCAAATATCGACATTCCTAGATCAGGTTCTGTCCAAAATGAATTTAAACAATATTTTGATCAACCAAATATACCAAGACATTCAGATCCGCTAAAATTTTGGTTTGAAGGTCGCCATTTTACACTTTACACCCGTGTTGTCGGATATTGCACACAAATATTTAATCCCTCCTGCGTCGTCTGTATCTTCCGAACGAATGGCTTCTACAATAAACATTGTAGTACCAAATAATAGAAGTAGATTGTCAGCAGAACACATTAAATACCGTGTATTACTAAGTCGTGTGAAGTTGGCCCCCGAATTTTTGAAAAATTTAATTTTTTTAGAGTTCTGGCAAGGTTTCGAATAGTTCTAGAGTTCTTGCTTGAAAATTGCAATAGTTCCGGGGAATTTCGGGCAGAAATCGAGAAAAACAATTTGGGGGCCAGCTTCACGCAGCCCCCTCTTTTTCAGAAATAAGAGTTCTGATGTAATATTCCAGTTCTTTATATAGAGTTCTAGAGTTCTCAATCGATAATGCATATAGTTCTACTTTTTTGTTTTTTTTCAAAATTTTGTAATTTAATTTTTTTTTTTTAAATCTGATAACGGTTATCGATTGTACTAAGGCAGATAAACAAAAAATGCTTATTAGACATTTTTGTAAAATCAATATTTATAAATTTATTTATAAAAAACTTCGACGAAGATAAAAAAAACAAGAGTTCTGATAAGAGTTCTGAGTAGCCCCCGGAGAGTTCTAAACAAATAATCAATACAATTTCTTTGTCAAACCAATGTTAAAGAAGTTACAAGCAAAAACAAGGTGCAAAATTTTTGAAAATTACAGAATTCAAAAAAAATATATTTTTCCGTAAGTTCTGTTAAGAGTTCTGGGTAGCCCCTCGAGAGTTCTGAACAAATCTCTTTTATAATTACCACGTCCGACCAATATTAAAGAAGTTATAAACAAAATATGCGGCGCTAAGTTTTTTGAACATTAAAAAATTAAAAAAAAAAAAAATTCATGAGTTTTGATAAGAGTTCTGAGTAGCCCCCGGAGAGTTCTGAACAAATAACCAATACAATTTCTTTGTCAAACCAATATTAAAGAAGTTATAAGCAAAAACGAGGCGCAAAATTTTTTGAAAATTGCAGAATTGGAAAAAAAAAAATTTCCATGAGTTCTGTTAAGAGTTCTAGGTAGCCCCTCGAGAGTTCTGAACAAATCTCTTATAATTTCCTTGACCGACCAATATTACAGAAGTTATAAGCAAAAACGAGGCGCAAAATTTAAAAAAATTACAGAATTCCAAAAAAAAAAAGTTTTTCATGAGTTTTGATATGAGTTCTGAGTAGCCCCCGGAGAGTTCTGAACAAATAACCTATACAATTTCTGTGTCAAACCAATATTAAAGTAGTTATAAACAAAAGCGAGGCGCTAATTTTTTGAAAATTTCAGAATTCGAAATTTTTTAAAAGAAGTTATAAAAGAGATTTGTTCAGAACTTTGGAGGGACAACCCAGGACTCTTAACAGAACTCATGGAAAAAACAAATTTTGAAAAAAAAAATTGAAAATTCTGAAATTTTCAAAAAATTAGCGCCTCGCTTTTGCTTATAACTACTTTAATATTGGTTTGACACAGAAATTGTATAGGTTATTTGTTTAGAACTCTCCGGGGGCTACTCAGAACCCTTATCAAAACTCATGATTTTTTTTTTTTCAAATGTTCAAAAAACAGCGCCGCATTTTTTTGTTTATAACTTCTTTAATATTGGTCGGACGCGGTAATTATAAAAGAGATTTGTTCAGAACTGTCGAGGGGCTACCCAGAACTCTGAACAGAACTCATGGAAAAAAAATTGTTTCGAATTCTGTAATTTTCAAAAATTTAGCGCCTTGTTTTTGCTTATAAATTCTTTATTATTGGTTTGACAAAGAAATTGTATTGGTTATTTGTTCAGAACTCTCCGGGGGCTACTCCGAACTCTTATCAAAACTCTTTTTTTTTTTCAAATTTTTTTTTTTTTCAATTTTTTAATGTTCAAAAAACTTAGCGCCGCATATTTTGTTTATAATTTCTTTAATATTGGTCGGACGTGGTAATTATAAAAGAGATTTGTTCAGCTACCCAGAACTCTTAACATATCTTACGTAATTTTTTTTTGTTTGGAATTCTGTAATTTTCAAAAATTTAGCACCTCGTTTTTGCTTATAACTTCATTAATATTGGTCGGACGTGGTAATTATAAAAGAGATTTGTTCAGAACTCTCAAGGGTCTACCCAGAACTTTAAACAGAACTCATTGAATTTTTTTTTTTCGAATTCTGTAATTTTCAAAAATTTTGTGTCTCGTTTTTGCTTATAACTTCTTTAATATTGGTTTGACAAAGAAAGTATATTGGTTATTTGTTTAGAACTCTTCGGGGGCTACTCAGAACTGTTATCAGAACTCTTGTATTTTTTATTTTTTTTATCTTCGTCGAAAGTTTTTTATAGATAAATTTATAAATATTGATTTTACAAAAATGTCTAATAACCATTTTTTGTTTATCTGCCTTAGTTCAATCGGAAACCGTTATCAGATTTTTTTTAATTTTTCAAAAATTACAAAATTAAAAAAAAAAATAGTAGAACTATATGCGTTATCGATTGAGAACTCTAGAACTCTATATAAAGAACTGGAATATTACATCAGAACTCTTTTTCCTGAAAAAGAGGGGGCTGCGTGGAGTTGGCCCCCAAATTGTTTTTCTCGATTTCTGCCCGAAATTCCCCGGAACTATTGCAATTTTCAAGCAAGAACTCTAGAACTATTCGAAATCTTGCCAGAACTCTAAAAAAATTTTAATTTTTCAAAAATTTGGGGCCAACTTCACACGACTGTATTACTAAAATCATTGTCTGAAAAATATTGGTTTGAATAAATAAATAAGATTTTGTAATCGTAATTTTTTAATCCTTTTTTTGACGATAAACCTCAAACTTATTTTCCGACTAAAAATATTCAACAATCTGATAATAGTGTTCTGGTAAAATTTCTAATTTAATTTTTAATTCCATAATATTGAATTAACAATTTTTTATCTTTTATTCGGGATTAAAAACTTAAAAAATATATTTTAGCAAAAACTCGACAAGTAATCAAAAAAATTCAAATTAACACATTAAAAACAATGGGTTGTCTTTGTTGGGTTATTAAAAAAAATCTATTTTTTCGAATTTAGAAAAATTGACCGATATATCGATATTTTTTGAAAATATATCATAACGATATTTCGATAGTTTCTAAAAGTATCGATATTAATTTCGTATATATTAATTTCGTAATTTCGTATATTCGTATATATTAATAAATTTCGTTCGGGTTGATTTTTCTTTAACCAATGTAATTTAGCTGCATGAAGATAGTCCCCCAAAATTAAAAAAAATTAAAAAATAAAATACGATCCGTTTGACCATGATTTGAACATGATTGACCAACAAATAGTTTTGTTTGCCCACATTCCATTCAAAAGATATTATAAAAAAATGATTGGGGGCCTAGCCCCCCAAAATACATTTTTTCTGTTTTTGATAATGCCATCTTAAAAAACTTCGTTTGTCCATGTTTGCCCACTATTTATTTTAATTTTTTTTTTTTGAAATCCCCAAAATTGTTTTTTTAAAATATTTATTATTTTTTATTATTTTTATTGTTTTTTAGGGTTCCGTACCGAAAACGGAACCCTTATAGGATCACTTTGTTGTCCGTCTGTCTCTCTGTCTGTCCGTCTGTCTGTCTGTCTGTCTGTCTGTCCGTCCGTCTGTCCGTCTGTCTGTCCGTCCGTCCGTCTGTCTGTCAAGACCATTTTTCTCAGGAACGCGTAGAAATAAAAAGTTGAAATTTGTATCAAATACTCAGGTCTGCAGTCTCTTTCAGCTGTGAAAAATCAAACTTGTAAGTCAACGCGATCAAAAGATATGACCGTTTATGTCGCATATTTTGTGATTTCACAAGGGAATCAAAACTCATAGGGTACTTCCCGTTGACCTAGAATCATGAAAATTGGCAAGAAGCTGTGTCTGACAGCACATGTAATGGGAAAAATATGAAAACCGTAAATATGTAGTTTAATTACAAGAAAAATGCGAATTTACTATTAGAAAGTTATGAAAATACACTAATGTGTTGCGTGGTATTGTGAGGCACCAGAAGCATATAGGTTGCATACAGTTAGGTCCTCCTAAAGATACTTTACTTACAAGTTTGTACGGAACCCTCGGTGCGCGAGTCACAACTCGCACTTGGCCGGTTTTTTTTTGGTTTGCTGTTGAAGAACTTCGTTTGACCATGTTTTACCAACATTTCTTTTTCAATTAAAAATATTTTTCCAGCCCTAAAATCGTTTTTTATAGTGTTTTATTAAAAAAAATGTTACATACGGGGCGAAAAATTGAAAGATATAGATTTCATGGAGAATTTATAAGGACAAAAAAAATGGGACCTTGCTCTTTTTTTTACTACATAAGAGGTGAAAAATTGTGCAATACATAATTTTTAATAAGTCCTTGTATTTTCTGTACTGGAAGAACATTATAAATATATAAGTAAGTACATCAAAGTCAATACTAAAAAAAAACAGTTTTATTTTATTTTTTATTTATTTTAAATGCCATCTATTTAGTTACAACTTTTTATGTTCTTATATGTACGCTTCAACATTTGCTGAACTGCCTACATCGTATTGTGATCCGAATTTCTTTTTCATTACATTCGTTCAGAGGGGAAAGGATCGGACCAACTTCAATAGAGGTTCAATAATTTCCGGAAGATAATAAGCGTTTGACCGATCAAAATTGGAATATTGTTTCGTCTCTTTTTCAGCGCAAATCCGAATGCTTTCTACGAAACGACGTACATCCCTCTCAACTTCAGAAGGCTCTTCGTCGATACACTGCTCTCCATCTTCTATCGATGAGTCTTGTCCCTTGCAGGTCCCTTTGTTGACTGGCAATGTCCACTCCCATTTCATTCTGACCATCGCATTCGCTTAGAGCAACTACAAGTACGGCGAGTAGAAGAGTTTCGAATTCTTGCAATATTTCTCAAATTGTCAATTCATCTGACGTAAAAGTCTTTCAATTTTCCGGATTTTCCATTAGACTTTCTTCCAAAGCAAATCATCTTGATGAGGTGGGCGATATCCAGTCGAACGAAACATTGAAGCCGATGTTGGAGGTTCTCATTATGCAACCACTCGAAATATACTGATATATACATGTCCGAACGACATTCGTTTAAACTCAATGTGATGGCGTTGAGTAAAACCAGCGAAAAATCACATGAAACTTCGTTTGGCACGCGATCTGCTAATTTCAAAAATGTTTTCAACCAATATCCGATCGTGAATGTGTCATGCTTGGCTGAAATCATTTGAAAAATGGGGTTGATTTCTTCTTCACCTCCCATAACCATTTGATACAAGAAAGAACATTTCGTTTCACCGTTAGCTTTTCTAATGGATTTGATGACGCAACCAGTTACATCATTTGAAACAGTCTTAATTTTGTTTTTTACAAAGCAATTTGTAAAGGTGAAGTATATGCAGTAAAACTCGTTGAGTCCAAATTTTTTATACATCCACCAATATCACCCTCATACTTCATGTGGTACAAGTAAGTTATGACGTCAAGACCTTTTATGGCAAGGTCGTGATTTATGGCTTCTTCGCGGAGTTTTCTCAAAACACCGGGATTGGGAGTGTGGGTAGGAGTAGGGTCACCAAAACCCATGCATTTTGTAGTTTCTTTGCGCCATAAAGATGCTTTTTTGTTCAACAATGCTCTTCCAACATCGTAACGTGCCGATCCTTTAAGTTGTCTACTTTTTGAATGTGGAATATCTGTAGCATCGGATGTGGTGATTGCTATGCTGATTCCAGTTCCTGCTTGAGGTTTGTTTAGACAATGGCCATCAAATATTGAGTTACATTCGTTACACTTGCCAATTATCCTTAACCACATGCTATCCTCTGAACTGCATATTTTTGCTCTTTTAAATTGGTATGCACATGGCAGTTTCGCATTCTTGTAGCAAAACTTCAACATCAGTCCAGGATTCTCGAAGACATTCGTACGAACGTATTTCTTGATGTTCCTTATATGTGATATTTTTTTTTCAATCATCGTCTTCGATATCGATTACAAAGTTTATTGGAGGTAGCTTACCTCTTCTTTCTGTCTGAATCACGGAAAAATTAGGATCACTGTTTTCGTCTTCATTCGTGGTCGAGTCATTGATTGATATTTTGGGTATCTCTTCTATTCCAAGATTTTTCTTGACTTTGTCCAGTATTTGATTACGATTCAATCTTGCGTAACAATTCAAAGTCTTTGAAGTTAGTCTACCTCCAAGAATCACACTAGCTATTTCCCATACTCGGTCATTTCTATCTTTAAGGGTTCAAAATTCGTCTGTAAAAATATTCATTTCCCTGAATGCGTCAATTATTTCTTCGTTTGTAGCGTTTGGTTTTGCATGCATTTTCAAAAATATTTACGATATATAAACGGTATAAACACTTGAACTGAACTGATTATATATTTTAGGGTTAGATGGTATTTTAGGGTATTAAATAGGGAAAGATGGTTCCTTCTAGACCCGCATCCTTATGTGGAAATTACATGTAAAATCTATCTGTAATCTGACATGTAAAATATCTGACATAACATATCTGACATGTAAAATCCTTATGGGAAATGTTCTACCCAATTAATAATACTTCCCGTCTTTTTCCGAAAATAAGACACTGTCTTACTTTCTTTTTAGGTCCAAAATACGTGCTAGGGCTTATTTTCGGGGGAGGGCTTATATTCCAAAATGTAGATTTATATATTTTTGTTTAATATTCAAATACAGTCATTTCATCTTCTTCTGGAACATCATCATGATTTATCAAATTTTGAATTCCGTTCTGATTTTCCTCCAAATCCATTTCCTGTAGAATCATTAGTCCGAATCTCTCATGTCTTGCAATATAGCTATCGTTAAATGAATATTTCTTGTCTAAGTAACCTGTTGGTAGTACATTGGAAACACATGTGACAGTTATTTTGTTTCGTGAATTTTTTACCCAATTCACAAATTCTTGTAAGCCTGGCTTTACAAAATTATCTCGTTGATTTCTCACCATTCTGTTTTCAATATATTAATTGATTTCCATCCGCAAATGATCCTCGAATGGCTTGTTTATTGCAATGTCAAGTGTCTGGAGGTATCCAGTCATTCCTGCCGGAATCATTATTTGATCTTCCTCTCAACAATAAAGGTTTTCATGTCGTTAGCGCGGTTAGAACTGGCTGAATCCTAAACTAGTAAACCTCTATTTCGACTCCTCAACAGTGGTGGCAGCATAAAATCGTCCCACTTTCTTATAATTGCTTGGGTACGCCAGGCTTTTTCACTTTCAAGGACATAAATTCCTGAAACGCGTTCAATCTTGACTTTTTTACCTTTAGTGATGATAAATGGTGATACTTTCCTGCCATCTAGACGAATCGCCAAAATACAGGTAATACGCACACTATCGTAACCGGTAAAAGGAACGTAAATTGACGAGGAAGCCTTGGGATGAACCGTCGTTTGAGCTTCTTGTCCTAGAAATACCTAGCTCCTTGGTCTCATCCATAGCAAATTTGTTGGACGGTCTTAATTCCCCGATTACAGACTTAATACGTGCACTAGGAACTTAATATCTGGACTAGAGATTAGATATCGGCACTACAGGTTTAATCTACGTGTGTTTCAAGGTCGCTGAAAACTTGGTTTGGAGAACCTTGGTGGAAAAGTATCGCAAAAGTTTTTCCGCAATAACTCTGGAACCAATAAAACTATCAACCGCGTTTCGGTATTAAAACTTCTGCAATGCAGCAACGAATAGAATACGATTACGAAAATTGTTAAAAAACTTCAGGAAATTTGCGAAATTGTGAGAAATTTGTTGGGTAGACTTAATATTTCGAGTACAGACTTAATACTTGCACTAAGGACTTTATATGTGGATTAGAGACTTGGTTACAGACTACGAAACCCTTTATTTAGAGGTCGGCTCCGAGGGCTGTAAGAAGTAAGGTCGCGAGCAGCGTGTTGGACGTTTTTTCACATCAACCAACGTGGGCCCAGGGGGGTTAGCCCTTAAAATACTGTAGCCTATGGACCTATTGCATTTCCCCAAATTCTTCCATTCATTCAAATAGGTCCAGCCCCTGTATTAGGTCTAAGGGGTCTATATGCTATGTTCTTCATGGTGATCTCTTTTGCTGCAATGCTAAGCTTGTGTCTGTGCAATGGAAAATTAAATAAGAGGCAGTTTCATCCTTCTCATAGCATAGTCTGCTTAGTGGTTCATCTTTCCAGATACTCGTAGAGGCACTGTCCTGTGAGTAGCCCTGCGACAATTGTAATCCGCATCCTTGAGAGTTGCTGGATTTCAACAGTTAAAGCGTCCGATATTTGCTTTGTTACCTTTATCTTTTGCTAGCTTGTCCGTCATTACGTTTCCCAAACAAGTGTGGCCTTGTTGGGTTTCGCCTGGGCAGTTCCATGTTGTTTTAGATTTAATTTCATCGCACCCAAAAGCATTAATAGCAGCCAGACTCTCCGTGAAAATGTTGTCCATTTTAGTAGTCCTTTAGATTTTCACGGGCACATATCATGATGGCCTGTATTTCCGCTTGGAATGTCGTGACATGTGATTGATTGATTGACCACAATAAATTATAATCCAGGGATGGTCCATAGATTCTTGCGCCAGTTCCACTGTCATTTTTTTGTAGCCGTTTGTATGCCAGTCCGGCCCACCATAATATGTGTTTGGTTTTATGCCTTCGGCCCAACGCATTTGTGTTTTGAAGGGTAGATGAAATGATAGCCTTTTTGGCATTGAGTCTTCCCCAATATTAAGGTTTGGCTCTGATATTACATTAGTTGTTGTGGTCTGCCCTGACCTCGCCAGAGCCTCCATTACATTTGCTTTTAAGGCTCCCATTTTAAGGCTGTCCCTCTCATGATCAAGATATCCAGGGCAGCAGGACCTACAGGGGAGCAGGACTTATAATCTTTGAACATTAGAGTTGAAAATTGTCAAGTTTTATTATGGCCATCATCAATGCCATTTTGCACTTATTGGTAGCTTTATTAAAGTGTTCAGGGTTATACCTAGATGATGTTGGAGAGTTGGTATTTCGAAGAGTCGATGCCATCAACAAATCGATTAAATGCAAGTGCACGTTTAACAACTTCATTGTCTTCCAGGGCTTTAATATTGTTGTTGATCTCCTTAGAGACAGTTCATGTCCTTGAAGGAAGTTATCCATCCAGTGTGACGATGCTTTAAATTCCTCTCTGAATATATCAAATTCAAATGCCATTTCAAGGGCAAAACTGATCCAACCCTGCGTTGCCTATTTATATGCCTATTTATATGCCTATTTCCTTGGTTCACCAGTTGACACAGGTTACCGTACAAATATTTTTCTGAAATAGTAGGACAGGTAGAGAATACCTACTAAATTCAACAGCAGTTTTTAACGAATTATATTTTTCACATTATTTTAACTAGGGCTTATTTTTGGGGGAGGGCTTAAATTCTAAAATGTCCCGAAAATCACGCTAGGGCTTATTTCTGGGGGATGTCTTATTTTCGGAAAAAGACGGTATATCTAAAATTCCTAAATTTAATCATTATATTGTAAAAACTCATTGAAAAACCATCCTACGAATTATCAAAAATCGCTTATTATCCGTTTGATAGAAAATCGCAGGGGAATAGGTATGCAACTTCGAGTATATTCGATTATCGTCGGAAAAGTTCGGCAATCCATTTCTTTTGTTGAATCGCTCAAATGTTGTTCATGTATATCAAACACTAAAAGAATCGATTTTGGGGCTGTCAAAAATATTTTTTATTAAAAAAAAAATATGGGCAACCATGGTTAAACGAAGTTCTTCAACACCAAACGAAAAAAAAAACAATAAAAATAAAAAAATAATAAAAAATTTAATATTAAAAAATCGATATTGGGGTTCCTAAAAAAAATTATGGAAAAAAATGGTGGGCAAACATGGTCAAACGATGTTTTTTAAGATGCCATTCTCAAATACAGAAAAAATGCATTTTGGGGGGCTAGGCCCTCGATCATTTTTTTTTATAATATAATTTGAACGGAATGTGGGCAAACAAAACTATTTGGTGGTCAATCATGGTCAAATCTTGGTCAAACGTATCCCTTTGTAATTTTTGAATTTTTTCAATTTCGGGGGGCCATCTTCACGTAGCTCTGTAACTTCCAAAATTTCATTTCACACTTAATTGCTATTGCATATGTTGTATTTTCAGATAAAATTTTATTTAAATATGTTTCTATAGATTTTAAAGTGACATCTAAATTTTCGTCAGTTGTTGTTAATAAAATATTAGGTATTATTGTGTTAAAATTGAACAAATTCCTTGTATCTTCATTGAATCTGTATTGCAGATCAGTAATAATATTATCCAGGATAGGTAAATATATGATAATTCGGTAATAATCCTCTATGATAGATGACCCACGTTTGGTCTATTTCTCTGGCTCTGGTCTATTTCGTAATCTCAATATGTAATTCGTTCAAAATAATTATGGTACCATTAAAAATTGTTTTAAACGATGTTGCAGCATTTTCCCCCTTGTTCGATAAAAGGCCAATAAAAAAAAATCGGACCACTATTTATTTTATTTAGGATCTACATGACTTAAATATAAACCGAATATAAATGGGCGTACGTGACTTAAGTATATGCCGAATATAAACAAACAAAATTTAGAAGAAACGGCTTTTGATGCTGACACCTACTTTTTAAACTAATATCCAGTCGATAAACATCTCTGGAAAAATGGTAAAATAAAGAAATAAAATAGGAGTATTTGAATATCAGTAATGTTTATCATTTATCGGTAATGTTAAAAATAAAAATTTATAAGCGAAAACTTGTGTTTCGAAAACCGAAGGCATGTTAAATTGTTTACCTATTTAAAGCGTTGTATTTAATGCAGCAATTGTTCATTTTATAAATAATAAAAATATAATTATTCCGTATAATAAATTGTTGTAATATAAACCGGGATTAAACAGCCCCTTTTAGGGGTTGTCAAAAAGTATAGGTTTTTACTAGCATATTTTATTATCCCATGTGTTTACAAGGAACAAATTGAATGTGTTGGATTATCCAAAACGTTATAATAGGGTATTCAGTTTGTCAGCTGGTGGTGCAACCTCTCGTAACCTCTGTTTATTTATCCAGAAGATTCCAAAATTCTTTACGTGTCATGCTGGAGTAATTTTTAAATCCTATTCAATCTTGCAGTATTACAAAGTTAGAATTTTGAGTTTCCGCTATTTATTAATAATCAATCTTTGATTTTACCTAGTTTTATCAAAATCAGTCCGTCCGTTTGTCTGTACAAAAGGCGCTCCAAATTTTTCAAACTTAAAACAATGGAAGAACAAGGGTAGTGTCCACTAAGAATAAATCGAATGAATGATAGTTTCTAATGATTAATCATTGCTTATAGATCACCAAAAATAACATTATTTAATTAAAAAAATAAAGATTAATAATATTTTTACAAAATAAAATCGGATAATGTAGGTATTCTGTCTAGTGACAGCGAATACCAATCAGAAAGCGTTAAATCACGTTACTTGTGCGAAACAACATTGGTGTTTGTTGACATTTTCGTAGAGCAGAGTAGCAGAGGAGTAAGAAATTTCACGTTTTAACATTTTTCTTGTCGAATTGACACAATTTTTCTTAACTACATCTTAAGAACTTGTACAGTTCTCTGTGGAATGTACTCTATGGAATGTACTCTATGGTTGTACTTGTACAGTTCTCTATGGAATCAGGATTTAACAAAGCAAACGGTAGCAATTTGCGCAGATCAATGAGTTTTGTTCAACGGAATTCCGCAATATTAAAACTTTGATGTAAGTCATGTAAGTATAGACAAGCATAAAACAAGCTTAAATAGAATTATTTCATTTCTGTAGATTTAAAGAAGATTTAAAGAAGTAGAAATATTAAGTATGCCATTCAATCTTGAATATATTTAAAATATGATTAATGATAAGTTATTAAACTTTTGGAATAATATATCAGAGTGTAGAATTGATATATATTTCAAATTAAAAACAATCTAAACGTTTAACTAGTTTTTTTTTGTATTCAAGACTCTTCCAAATTAACCAAAGCACAAGCTATGATTAATATGTCGTCCAATATTTTTACAAATTTAATTTAAAATTAAATTTGTAACACATGCATGCGGTTTAAGCAAATAAAATTGTTGTATAACTCTCTACGTGTATCCTTTGACTGGCTACTTATCTATTTTGTTAGCTTCGCTTCACTTTTAGTCATTTTCACTCCTGTTTCAACACTCGGGAGATCTTATTAGCGTAACACCTGACTTTTTTAAGCGTTTCTCTATCAATGGAATCGTAGGCCTTCCTAAAATCAACAAAGGTGACGACCACCTTGCGGTTTCTCATCTTGGAGTATGCAAGTACAGTTTTAAGATTGAGGATCTGTTTAACACAGGATCGGGTCTTCGTGAAGCCCCCCTGGTATTCTCCCAGTTGACTATCCAACTGATTTTCTGCCCTTGTTTGTAACGCCTTCGAGAGAATCTTGTATGTTGTAGATTGTAGATTGTAGATATGGTGGTGACGACTTGTACTGCGACCTTTATAGATCTATTGTACCCCACCCTCCTCCTCCAAGTGCTGGTGTACTTACCCATTTAGAGCGCCTCCTCTAATCCTGACTCCTTTAGGAATCTCAGGATCTGGGTGGGATTCAAGGCCTGCAGCTCCTCTGTGTTCAAGCAGTGAGCCCCAAGGTACAGCGGTCTCTTGCGGAGTAATGCTCCGCAGTCTTTGAACAGATGTATGGGGGTTTCCTCTGCTGAGCCACAGAATCTGCATCCATCATCCTCCTCTAGGCCTAAGGCCTTGAGATGTTTCCTAAGTCTGCAGTGTCCCGTCAGGGCTCCTGTCAGAATTCTGAGCTTGTTCCTGCTTAGTTTCAGGCAAGCTTTAGTTCTCTTCTGGTTGAAAGATCCCAGCATCACTTTGGATTGCCTTAGCCCTGGAAGTTTTTCCCAGGTTTTCATCCATTTTCCTCTTATTGCTTGATTTCCTCCTCTATAAAGGGGCTACTGGATCCCTTGTTTGCTAGGTGATCGGCTTCTTCGTTTCCGTCTATACCAGTGTGTCCTGGTACCCAGTATAGCGTTACTTTATTATCCCTGCGAAGCTTGTTCAGCTTTCCTACACAGTCCCATACCAGTTTGGATCTGATGGTGTATGAGCTAATGGCCTTGATGGCTGCTTGGCTATCTGACAGGATAGCAATTCGTTTTTTGCGGTAATTCCTGTCGAGGTTAAACTGTGCACATCTTTCGATTGCGTGTACCTCTGCTTGGAAGATACTTGGGGATGTTCCCATGGATTCGGAGTATCTGGTACAAGGTCCAAACACTTCTGGACCAGTTCCTTCCTTTGTCTTCGAACCATCTGTATACCACTTAATGGAATTTTGCTCTATGTGGTATGCTGAGGATTCGTCGCTCCAATCGGCTTTACTACTACACATTGCTGTGTAGTTTTTCTCGATGTGGTATTTGCATACCATTTCGTCCTTTGGTATTTCCAGCCAGGGGATCTTGGCAGCGAGGCTGTTTCGGTCTCTGCTCCCGATTATTTTACCTCTGCCCATTCCTTCCTTGCTGAACCTTACGATCGGCGATCTGGCGGCGCTCTCCACCAAAAGGCGCAGCGGAGTCAGATCCAGCAGCAGCTCCAATGCTGCTGTCGGACACGACCCCATCGCTCCCGTGATGCAGACACACGCCAGTCTTTGAATCTTCTCAAGCTGTTTCCTCATAGAGGCCAGCTTGATTCTACTTCCCCACGCAACCGCCCCATAAGTGATTGCAGGTCTCACTATCATGGTGTACATCCATCGCAGGATAGTGAGGTTACAACCCCACGTTTTTCCTGCTAGATTTCTGCACACCATTAGGGCGCGTTTGGCTTTACCTACCACTGCCTCAGCGTGTCTATTCCATAGGAGTTTGCTATCTAGTGTGATACCCAGATACCTTGTCTCCTGTTGGTATTCTACTGTCTTCCCATCTATGAGTATGGGATGCAGGCAGTTTAGTTTTCCCCTTCTAGTAAATGGTATCACCGTGGTTTTGCTCGGGTTGAGTCTCAATCCCACTGTTTGACACCATCTACTAGTTACTTTGAGGCCCCTCTGAACAATTTCATAGAGCGTTCCCTCAAATTTTCCTCTGGCCATTATGACTATGTCATCGGCGTAACCTTGACATTTGATGTCTAGGTTGGTTAGCCTAACCAGTAGTTCATCAACTACCAGGCTCCACATTAGCGGTGATAGTACACCTCCCAGTGGGCACCCTCGAGTTGTGGAGATCTTAATGGTATCTCTTCCCACTTGTGTCTCCACCACTCTAGTTCTCAGCATTTCTCCCATCCACTTTGAGATAGTGCTGTCGATACTCCTTCTCTCGATGGCCGCCTTGACAGCGTCGTGTGAGGTGTTGTCAAAAGCTCCCTCTATATCCAAGAAGGCACATATCGCTACTTCCTTTGTCTCTAGTGCTGCTTCTATTTAATTTGTCAGCTGATATAGGGCGGTTTCTGTGGATTTCCCTGCTCTGTAAGCATGCTGACTCTTGTGTAGTGGTGTACCTACCAGCACCATAGTCCTAAGGTAATTATCAATCACCTTCTCCATTGTCTTTAATATAAAAGATGTTAGACTAATGGGTCTAAATGACTTCGGTTGAGTGGTGTCTTTCTTTCCCACTTTCGGTATAAATACCACCTTAGCCCTTCTCCATAGCTCCGGTATATATCCGAGCGCTAAACTACTTCTAAAAATATTTAGAAGATACGGCATTAGTTCTCTCTCTCCCTTTTGTAGGAAGGCAGGAACTAGTCCGTCCACACCTGGGGCCTTAAAAGGCTGGAAAGTGCCGATAGCCCATCTGATTCGGTTTTCCGTACAGATGGATGCTGCCCTCTTCCAGTCGGCCCGACTTGGTTTCCGTGGTTGCATCAAGCCCTCGGTCTCCCGTATCTTCTGCATCCCGGAAAATGGGTTTCTAGTAGGAGGAGAGCTCTTTGCTCTTCATCCTCCGTAAAGGTCCCATCCGGTTTCTTGAGAGTGGTTGTCATTTCCACTCTATCCTTCGCTAGTGCTTTGTGCAGTCTAGCTGCCACCGGCGTGGATTCTATGTTTTCACAGAAGGTCCTAAAGTTTTCCCTTTTTGCCCTTCTGATCTCTTTATTGTAGGTGGTAAGCACCTCAGAGTATTCTAGCCAATTTCCGTATTGCTTGGCTTTGTTGAAAAGCCTACGTACTTTTCCTCTTAATGTAGACAAATTTTTGTTCCACCATTTTTCGTCCTTATGCTCCTTCACGGTTTTTACCGGGCAGCTGGATTCAAATGCCGTGGTGATTGCTACATTTATTTCTCCAACAGCCTGCTCCAGCACGGTGTAGTGTTTGATACTACCCCGCACTGTCACCTGCTCTAGGTTTTCTTTTAGTTGTGAACTAAACATAGGCCACACAGTTTGTCTGGGGTTTCGAATGGGGGTACTTTCCTCACTCGCTCCTTCCAGCTCAAACTCTATGATCCTATGATCTGACATTGAGGATTCACTTGAAACCCTCCACTTTTTAATTAGTTTACTTACGTTAGCGCTACCTACCGTAATATCCAGTACCTCATTTCTGGCCTTAGTGACAAAAGTTGGTGTGTTCCCGACGTTGTACACAATTAAGTTCTCTTTAATGAGGTATTCTAAAAGGTACTCACCTCTCTTATTAGTGTCCGTGCTGCCCCACATCTCGTTGTGGGCGTTCGCGTCACATCCCAAGATGAGTGGCAGCCTTCTCCTAATACAGGGCCAGCCTTTGTACCTCCATGGGTGGTATGTTATTACCATCGCCAGGGAAGTATGCTGATGCGATCACTACTTCGCGGTGGAGGCCCTCGGTCTTGATGAGGACCTGTATAGGAACTAAGTCCCGCGTTAAGAATTCTGAAAGACAGAAGTAATTAATGTCCTTTCTTACCATAATGCAAGTTCTAGGGGAGGGCTCATGGCTGTCCCATACCTACTTACATTCACTGTTGCTGAGGCCTCTGATGTTACCTCCGTAGGTCCAGGGTTCTTGCAGTAGCGCTAGCCCTAGGTGTTGTTTGGTGAACATCCTAGCCACCACAGCCGAGGCTGCTCTGGCATGGTGGATGTTCACCTGGGCTACTTTGGTGCGCCTGCTGGTCATTCTTGGTTTATGACAGGAGGCGGCAAGTCCTTCTCTGTCTCCACCAGAACAACATCTACCTCTTCCTCTGTAGACATAGCTTGACTGCTCATGTCTACGAGTGTGAGGTCGAGGTCGTCTTCCCGGTAATCCGGGCTGACTTCCTCGTTCGCGGCGTTTGTCGTTAAAGGTTCCGCAGAGGGAGCTGCCGCCACCGCTATTCCTTCCACCTCTGAAGTGGCCGTTGTTGCGGTCGTAACTTCCGAGGGAGGGGCCGCTGTGGCTATCGCTACCTCTACATCCGCTTTTTGTGTGGCGTCGTTCTTCCGCCCATGGACTTTGATCCGCCCGAACCTAAAGTAGAGGCTATGGTTGGCCTTCGCTTTGGCTCCAGCGGACTTTCCATTCCAACAAGGTATTTCCATTTGGAAATGTTAAGTCCTTTGTTTTGGGCCCTGAGGTAGTTGATGGAGGCCTCCGGGGTTAGGTCCCCGCTCCTAGGTAGGAACATGGTGATGACATGTGGCTTGGGGATATCATCACCCAATTTCGCCACCAGAGCCCCCCCTTCCCAATGTCTTAGGATGGGTGCTCTTGTCATCAGCCATTTTGCCGTTTGTTCGTTCGCACAGTCGACAATGACTAGTCCTGGTTTGAAGTATATGCTTTCAAACTGTATCTCATGAGACCAGTCTACGACTGTCTCTTTCATAATTGCTTGCTCAAGAGCAGGCATGTCCTTCTTACTCAGGGGATTCCTTGGGTAGTCTCTGGACATAACACCAACCCTCACCACCTTGACGGCGGTGGCGTAGCTGGTGCTCGGCCCAGAAGTCTTGGGAGGGCAGCTGGGGTAGCTGACCACTCCCGTTGCCCCACTTTGGATGTTCCCCTTCTGTCTTTTAGCTGCTTTGTCTTGGGGCGTGACAGAATCAGCCCCTCTTTTGGCAGCTCCTTGTGTTTGTGGTGTAGTTCCTACATTTTTCTGTACTGCTCTCTTCTTAGCTTCCTCGGGTTGTAGCCCGTTTGCTAAGAAGCGCAGATACCATCTTACCCCGGCACCGCTGAGGCCCTTTCTCAGTGGGTCATCGAGTCCGCCTGGACTACCTAGGGGTGGCAAGGGATGTGCCCATCTCGTCTTCTTCTTACCTGCCTTGGGCTTTGTCTCCTCTTGCTTAGTCGCGGGCTTGGTGGGAGTAACGGTGTTACCGGTCACCTTGCCCTGACTTTTTGAAGCCATTTTGGGAGCGGGTCTCCCTTGGCTTGCTGGCTTGGTGGTAGTAACGATGTTACTGACCATCTTGCCTTTGCTTTTTGGCGACAGTCTGGGAGTTGGTCTCTCTCGACTGGTGCGCTCACTCGGATCGTGGGGCTCATGCTACATCTGATCCGCCAATTGTGTAGCGGTTATATCCCGCACACACGGATGGAATTTTTGATTTTGTTTTTGTTTTTGTTCCATTCGAATCCCACGAGTCGCAAGGGAACTAAAGGTCCACCACATCAGAGCCCCGCTTGATAGTGGTAAGGCTGGATACCCTCTGAGGTAGCCAGGTATCAGAGGGGCTCCGTAAGCGATGGCCGGTTGCCCTTGGCCATCAACCAGTCCCTTCGGCACGGCTCGCATGACACCTTGGGATTAAGGGTCTTGTATGTTACCTAGACGAGAGAAATTCCACGGAAGTTGTTTAGAGCAGTAAAATCTCCCTTTTTGTGAAGCGGATGGATCAGAGCAGATTTCCAATCGGGTGGTAATTTCTCTGTTTCCCAGATGTCCTGGATTATCTCGGTTAGCTTGCGCACGGCATTGTTTCCAGCACCTTTCCACAGTTCAGCAACGATAGAGTACTCTCCAGCGGACTTATTATTCTTAAGAAGTTGAATGATCTGGCCAACTTCTTCCAATGAAGGGGAAGAAAATAAGGGGTTCTTCTTGAAATAAGGGGTTTGGTGTGGTTTGTTTATGGCCGAAGTCTTCGCTGGGTGGGTCACAGTTGAGTCGATTTTTAAAGTAATTAATGTTTTATTAAAGAAAACAAAATTATAGTAAGTTCTGCCTTACACAAACACCATTGTTTTAATTCGTTTCGCATTTCGAGTTTCCACTATTTATTGACAATTATACAAATCTTTAATTTTACTCAAAATAAGTTATAATAAATAAGTAAGTTTAATAAAAATCAGTCCATCCGTTTGTCTGTTATCGCTAATTAATTATTGTTAATTAAAAAAAAGGTCAAGCTATATTTACAATATTAGAATTTGGATATCCACTATTTATTAATAATCAAACAAATCTTTAATTTCAAAAAGTTTTATCAAGATCAGTATGACCGTTTGTCTGTAATCGCTAAAGGCGCTCCAGATAATTCAAATTAAAAAAATTGTCAAAGCTACATTTACAAAGTTAGAATTTAGAATTTCCACAACTTATTAGAAATCATGCACATCATTAATTTTACCAGGTTTTGTTAAAATCAGTCCGCCTGCTTGTCTGCAATCGCAAAAGGCGGTCCAAATTAGTTTAATAATTTAAAAATAACGTCAAAGCCACATTTACAAAGTTAGAATTTAGAATTTTCGCTATTTATTAATAATTATACAAATATTTAAGTCAAACATGTTCTGTCAAAATCAGTCCGTCCGTTTGTCTGTAATAGCAAAAGGCGGTCCAAATTTTTCAATAAAAAAAAAATTGTCAAAGCTTCATTCACAAGATAGAATTGCTAAAACCATCCTACGTTAATATAATCATACAAACATAAAACAGTTTTTTTTGAGTGCCTCGAAGGTGGACTGAAAGCTATTAAATAACTGACAAATTTCATATGAGATTTGTTTTGGTAGTCCTAAAAAAAAGTTAGAATTTTGAGTTTCCGATATTTATTAATAATAATAATAAAAAACTTTTGTTTAGCAATGATCTGCAATATACACCTATGAGGTCATAACACTCCTAATATTACTCAAACAATGATTTTCCCAATCATTGGAGGGAGAAGAAGTACAGTACTTTTATGTGCAGGCGGAGTTTTTAATGATTTGCTCCTGATATAAATGTTATGGACATCGCTTCTGTATTTGATTTTTTGATATAAATATGCCAGACTCTGGTTTACTATAATTTTTTGAAACAACACAGAGGAGAGAACAACAATTTTCTGCGGTTATGCATGTTCAACCGATTTATTTCTTTTATTTTATGCTTAAAATCAGTCAGACACATGATTCCATTTTGGAATTCCACAAACCAGGCGGATGAAACAATTTTGGATTCGCCGTATCCTCTTTACAATGTACAAATCAATACAACTTTCATACACGACATCGCAGTAGGAACAGAGGAACAATGCGATAGAACTGGGTGCCAACCAAGGTGTCACATAAGAGCTTTATTGTAGCCTCGTTTAAAATATTTTTGTTTGTGTAAATAAGTTTTAAATTACAGAATGCTGAACCACAGAATCTGCATCTGACATCTTCCTCTAGGCTTATGGTCTTGAGGTGTTTTCAGAGTCTGCAGTGTCCCGTCAGGACTCCTGACAGAATTCTAAGCTTGTTCCTGTTTAGTTTCAGGCAAGCTTTTGATCTTTTCTGGTTGATTAAAAGTTTTATGGTTCATTTAAAGCGTAACTCGGTAACCAAAACTAGCCCTAAGTTACGAGTTTCTTCTACGATTTGAACTCGTTTGATATTCACAACAATTTTTATCTTATCACCAAACTGTTTTTTTGCTACGGTATGGTTACTGTTTGGCAGGCATGGCAAATAGTAACCCAACCGTCTTGTCTGGATTAACATATAAAGAATGTTTGCAAGAGAATTCCGTTAACTTGCACAGTTCTGCAATTATTTTATTGATTGCCTCCTCCTCCTCCTCCTCTTTTGTGGTGGAAATGTCGGATACAGCTGGGTATCATCTGCGTAGTAATGTACCTTGCTGATAGTAATATTTGTGTTTAACTGACTTATATAAAGTGAGACAAATAGCGGGCCCAAATCAGTCCGTGTGTTTGTATGTAATCGCAAAAGACGCTCCAAATTTTTCAAATTAAAAAAAATTGTGAAAGCTACATTTACAAAGGGAGAATTTTGAAATTCCACTGTTTATTAATAATTATTCTTTAAATTTGCCAAGTTTTATCAAAATCAGCCCTTCTGTTTTTCTGTCACAAAAGCCAACTTTTTAAAATTTTAAACAATTATGGAAGCTACAAAGTTAGAATTTCAACACTAAAGACATAGAGAAACACCACTAAGACTAAGAGAAACAAACACCTAAACAACTAAATTATTTGTTTTTTTTTTTCAGGTTACGTTCCTTTGAATTACAATTTGAACTATGGGCCGCAGCCCCAGAAGATGGTGTGCCCTATCTGCTCGGCGGATATCAAGACGCGCACCAAACTGAAAGCCAAATCTTCAACGCACATGTGGGCTTGTGCACTATGTGTCTGTTTGTGAGTACACCTTAAGAAATAAACGCAAAAATAAAACTCAATTTTTAACAAAAATAATTAGCCTAGACTCTTTGAAAATATACTAAAACTTGCAAAAAAACTAATTTCAAATTTGCTAAAACTTGCGAAAGCACTAAAAGACTAATTTAAATTTTACTAAAACTTGCGATAATACCATAAGACTAATTTCACATATACTAAAAAAATACAAGCGAATTACAAATTCCTTTTTCGTACTAAAACTAAAGAATTTCAAATTAACAGTAATGTAAATAAACCTAAACTTGCTAGTTTAAGGTCTAGACTAACTTGGAAAGGGGAGATAGTTAGACGGATAATATTCATTTGCAGGTGCTGGCTCTGCTGTTGCTGCCCGTACTGCATTAACTCATGCAATAACGTGAATCATTCTTGCCCGAATTGCAAGAGTTTCTTGGGATCTTACACCTCATAGATTCAACTTAATACACTTGCCTTATTTTTTATAAATGTTTCAATAAATATATTTTCAAATGTGTTTCATGTGTTATTAATTAGACAAGAGTAGACATAAGTGACTAAATAAACAAAATAGGTGAAGAGATTTAAAAAATAATAAAAATGACCTTAAAAAATAATAAACTTAACCATTAACAGTGTAGTCTACTCTGTTTAAGTCTTGACTGTTTAGTTTCCAATGTGTATATTTGATCACTAAACCTTGATCCTTAGTCTAGTGCAGTGGTCCCCAACCCTATACCCGCAGGCACCTTGGGGCCCGCCGCCCATTTTACGTGACCCCGCCGGAAGTAAACGCAATCAAAATAGCAACTTATTGAAATAAGGACAGAAAGAAATTTTTGACCATCAAAACGGAATTTTCCTAACATTCAATATATCAGATGAGGACTTCTTGAATAGAAAAAGATGCCCGTCGACCGACTTTCTAGAATGTGCTCTTGAGTGCAAAAACTTACTCTCGCTTTTAAGTGATTTGTTAATCCGGTAATTGCACGGAAATCTGCATTTGTTTGAACCCAGACCAAACTTATTGCTGTACTTGAACCGGTAGCATAAAACAAGACTACAGTAGGAAGATAGCAAAACTAGAGATGACTAGACAAGATTAGAGAAGACTATACAAGACAAGATAAAACCAAGTCGAAATTTGTTAGTCTAGCATAAATTAATATCTAGTCTCGTAAAGTTTTATTGTTGTTTTATCTAATGACTAGTCACAAATTAACAGTTCAGTGCTGCTTTCCTGAAGCATATTCGCGCAGGTGCGATTAACTAGTGGCAGCTCCTCACATGGTTGGTTAATATGCATAACCTCAATTTGCCTGCGGATATATGAGCCAAGGTGTGTTCAGTTGACACGCAACACGCGCAATATAAACATTAACAAAAGTCGATAAACAAATCAAACAAAGGGGTCAAACAACAATAAGAAAGCAGGATACCAGTGGACCAATGGAACCAGTGTACCACATTCCTCCACCACCATATGGTAAGTAGTATAATTATTTGTCTAGTTTTGTATAGTCTGTTCGGTCTAGCCTTGTCTGTCTAGACTTATCTGTTTAGACTTGTCTGTACAGCCTTGTGTGTCTAGTCTTATTCATCTTGTCTTGTTTGCCTGGTGCTGTCTGTCTAGTCTAGCCTGTCTAGCTATGTCTGCCTCGTCATGTCTGTCTAGTCATATCCGTCTATTATTGTCTGTCTAGTCTCGCCCATCTAGTCTTGTCTTCCTAGTCTTATCTATCTACTCTTATCTTTCTAGTTATGTCTGTCTTGTCTTATCTGTCAAGTCTTCTCTGTCTTGTGTTTCTAGTGTTGTCTATCTAATCTTGTCAGTCTAGTCTTGTCTGTCTAGTCTTGTCTGTCTAGTCTTGTATGTCTAGTCTTGTCTGTCTAGTATTGTTTGACTAGTCTTGTCGGTCTAATCTTGTCTGTCTAATCTTATCTGCCTACTCTTGTCTGTCTAGTCTTGTCTGTCTAGTCTTGTCTATCTAATCTTGTCTATCTAGTCTTGTCTGTCCAGTCTTGTCTGTCTAGTCTTGTCTGTCTCGTCCTGGCTGTCTTTAAAAGTGGTTCGGGTGAAGCTCTCACTAAACCCCCTATTCCACCTTGGCTTTTAGTATGCGCCACCCCGGTATCGCATATTTTGCATTCATTCAGGGTGGGCAGCCCGGACGGTTAATGCAAACTGCCCTAGTTGTTGTCTCCCCGACCAGGATTCGAACCCGGGTCTCCTGCATTGAAATCGTCCTGGCTGTCTAGTCTTGCCTGTCTAGTCTTGTCTGTCTTGTCTTGTCTGTCTAGTAATTTCTGAGTGTACCACATTGTTGAGCAGTTTCCGTTTCAATTCCCTCGGCCCTCCAATGTTCGGCAACAACCATACCAGAGCTGTCACTGTAGGCGCTGCCTTTTTCGAAGTTTTGGCTATATGGTCTGTGTATCTTAGACCGCTTTCGCGTTGGACGCCAAGGTACCACAATGATTTCGATAAATGGATATGTTACCCTTCCAGAACGAGTTTCGGTGGGGTGAAAAGTTTCTTATCCGTGATAAGTATCGCCTCTGTTTTATGAACTGCCATTGTTAGACCCTGCTCTATTAACCAATTATTTGCCCGCCTTAGGGTTTCGTTAGTTGCTAGTTCTAATGTGCTTATTTCCTTTGCAGTCACCACACCACCACTGCGGCGTCATCTGCGAACCCAACTATTTGCGCTGATCTAGTCTTGTCTGTCTAACCTTGTCTGTCCAGTATTGTCTGTCTAGTCTTGTCTGTCTAGTCTTGTCTGTCTAGTCCTGTCTGTCTAGTCTTGTTTGTCTAGTCTTGTCTGTCTAGTTTTGTCTGTCTAGTCTTGTCTGTCTAGTCTTGTCTGTCTAGTCTTGTCTGTCTAGTCTTGTCTGTCTAGTCTTGTCTGTCTAGTCTTGTCTGTCTAGTCTTGTCTGTCTAGTCTTGTCTGTCTAGTCTTGTCTGTCTAGTCTTGTCTGTCTAGTCTTGTCTGTCTAGTCTTGTCTGTCTAGTCTTGTCTGTCTAGTCTTGTCTGTCTAGTCTGTCTAGTCTTGTCTGTCTAGTCTTGTCTGTCTAGTCTTGTCTGTCTAGTCTTGTCTGTCTAGTCTTGTCTGTCTAGTCTTGTCTGTCTAGTCTTGTCTGTCTAGTCTTGTCTGTCTAGTCTTGTCTGTCTAGTCTTGTCTGTCTAGTCTTGTCTGTCTAGTCTTGTCTGTCTAGTCTTGTCTGTCTAGTCTTGTCTGTCTAGTCTTGTCTGTCTAGTCTTGTCTGTCTAGTCTTGTCTGTCTCGTCTTGTCTGTCTAGTCTTGTCTGTCTAGTCTTGTCTGTCTAGTCTTGTCTGTCTAATCTTGTCTGTCTAGTCTTGTCTGTCTAGTCTTGTCTGTCTAGTCTTGTCTGTCTAGTCTTGTCTGTCTAGTCTTGTCTGTCTAGTCTTGTCTGTCTAGTCTTGTCTGTCTAGTCTTGTCTGTCTAGTCTTGTCTGTCTAGTCTTGTCTGTCTAGTCTGTCTAGTCTTGTCTGTCTAGTCTTGTCTGTCTAGTCTTGTCTGTCTAGTCTTGTCTGTCTAGTCTTGTCTGTCTAGTCTTGTCTGTCTAGTCTTGTCTGTCTAGTCTTGTCTGTCTAGTCTTGTCTGTCTAGTCTTGTCTGTCTAGTCTTGTCTGTCTAGTCTTGTCTGTCTAGTCTTGTCTGTCTAGTCTTGTCTGTCTAGTCTTGTCTGTCTAGTCTTGTCTGTCTAGTCTTGTCTGTCTAGTCTTGTCTGTCTAGTCTTGTCTGTCTAGTCTTGTCTGTCTAGTCTTGTCTGTCTAGTCTTGTCTGTCTAGTCTTGTCTGTCTAGTCTTGTCTGTCTAGTCTTGTCTGTCTAGTCTTGTCTGTCTAGTCTTGTCTGTCTAGTCTTGTCTGTCTAGTCTTGTCTGTCTAGTCTTGTCTGTCTAGTCTTGTCTGTCTAGTCTTGTCTGTCTAGTCTTGTCTGTCTAGTCTTGTCTGTCTAGTCTTGTCTGTCTAGTCTTGTCTGTCTAGTCTTGTCTGTCTAGTCTTGTCTGTCTAGTCTTGTCTGTCTAGTCTTGTCTGTCTAGTCTTGTGTCTAGTCTTGTCTGTCTAGTCTTGTCTGTCTAGTCTTGTCTGTCTAGTCTTGTCTGTCTAGTCTTGTCTGTCTAGTCTTGTCTGTCTAGTCTTGTCTGTCTAGTCTTGTCTGTCTAGTCTTGTCTGTCTAGTCTGTCTGGTCTGTCTAGTCTTGTCTGTCTAGTCTTGTCTGTCTAGTCTTGTCTGTCTAGTCTTGTCTGTCTAGTCTGTCTGTCTAGTCTTGTCTGTCTAGTCTTGTCTGTCTAGTCTTGTCTGTCTAGTCTTGTCTGTCTAGTCTTGTCTGTCTAGTCTTGTCTGTCTAGTCTTGTCTGTCTAGTCTTGTCTGTCTAGTCTTGTCTGTCTAGTCTTGTCTGTCTAGTCTTGTCTGTCTAGTCTTGTCTGTCTAGTCTTGTCTGTCTAGTCTTGTCTGTCTAGTCTTGTCTGTCTAGTCTTGTCTGTCTAGTCTTGTCTGTCTAGTCTTGTCTGTCTAGTCTTGTCTGTCTAGTCTTGTCTGTCTAGTCTTGTCTGTCTAGTCTTGTCTGTCTAGTCTTGTCTGTCTAGTCTTGTCTGTCTATCTTGTCTGTCTAGTCTTGTCTGTCTAGTCTTGTCTGTCTAGTCTTGTCTGTCTAGTCTTGTCTGTCTAGTCTTGTCTGTCTAGTCTTGTCTGTCTAGTCTTGTCTGTCTAGTCTTGTCTGTCTAGTCTTGTCTGTCTAGTCTTGTCTGTCTAGTCTTGTCTGTCTAGTCTTGTCTGTCTAGTCTTGTCTGTCTAGTCTTGTCTGTCTAGTCTTGTCTGTCTAGTCTTGTCTGTCTAGTCTTGTCTGTCTAGTCTTGTCTGTCTAGTCTTGTCTGTCTAGTCTTGTCTGTCTAGTCTTGTCTGTCTAGTCTTGTCTGTCTAGTCTTGTCTGTCTAGTCTTGTCTGTCTAGTCTTGTCTGTCTAGTCTTGTCTGTCTAGTCTTGGTCTGTCTAGTCTTGTCTGTCTAGTCTTGTCTGTCTAGTCTTGTCTGTCTAGTCTTGTCTGTCTAGTCTTGTCTGTCTCGTCTTGTCTGTCTAGTCTTGTCTGTCTAGTCTTGTCTGTCTAGTCTTTTGTTCTGTCTAGTCTTGTCTGTCTAGTCTTGTCTGTCTAGTCTTGTCTGTCTAGTCTTGTCTGTCTAGTCTTGTCTGTCTAGTCTTGTCTGTCTAGTCTTGTCTGTCTAGTCTTGTCTGTCTAGTCTTGTCTGTCTAGTCTTGTCTGTCTAGTATCTTGTCTGTCTAGTCTGTCTGTCTTGTCTGTCTAGTCTTGTCTGTCTAGTCTGTCTAGTCTGTTGTCTAGTCTTGTCTGTCTAGTCTTGTCTGTCTAGTCTTGTCTGTCTAGTCTTGTCTGTCTAGTCTTGTCTGTCTAGTCTTGTCTGTCTAGTCTTGTTCCTGTCTAGTCTTGTCTGTACTGTCTAGTACTGTCTAGTCTTGTCTGTCTAGTCTTGTCTGTCTAGTGTCTTTGTCTGTCTAGTCTTGTCTGTCTAGTCTTGTCTGTCTAGTCTTGTCTGTCTAGTCTTGTCTGTCTAGTCTTGTCTGTCTAGTCTTGTCTGTCTAGTCTTGTCTGTCTAGTCTTGTCTGTCTAGTCTTGTCTGTCTAGTCTTGTCTGTCTAGTCTTGTCTGTCTAGTCTTGTTCTGTCTAGTCTTGTCTGTCTAGTCTTGTCTGTCTAGTCTTGTCTGTCTAGTCTTGTCTGTCTAGTCTTGTTCTGTCTAGTCTTGTCTGTCTAGTCTTGTCTGTCTAGTCTTGTCTGTCTAGTCTTGTCCTGTCTAGTCTTGTCTGTCTAGTCTTGTCTGTCTAGTCTTGTCTGTCTAGTCTTGTCTGTCTAGTCTTGTCTGTCTAGTCTTGTCTGTCTAGTCTTGTCTGTCTAGTCTTGTCTGTCTAGTCTTGTCTGTCTAGTCTTGTCTGTCTAGTCTTGTCTGTCTAGTCTTGTCTGTCTAGTCTTGTCTGTCTAGTCTTGTCTGTCTAGTCTTGTCTGTCTAGTCTTGTCTGTCTAGTCTTGTCTGTCTAGTCTTGTCTGTCTAGTCTTGTCTGTCTAGTCTTGTCTGTTCTAGTCTTGTCTGTCTAGTCTTGTCTGTCTAGTCTTGTCTGTCTAGTCTTGTCTGTCTAGTCTTGTTCTGTCTAGTCTTGTCTGTCTAGTCTTGTCTGTCTAGTCTTGTCTGTCTAGTCTTGTCTGTCTAGTCTTGTCTGTCTAGTCTTGTCTGTCTAGTCTTGTCTGTCTAGTCTTGTCTGTCTAGTCTTGTCTGTCTAGTCTTGTCTGTCTAGTCTTGTCTGTCTAGTCTTGTCTGTCTAGTCTTGTCTGTCTAGTCTTGTCTGTCTAGTCTTGTCTGTCTAGTCTTGTCTGTCTAGTCTTGTCTGTCTAGTCTTGTCTGTCTAGTCTTGTCTGTCTAGTCTTGTCTGTCTAGTCTTGTCTGTCTAGTCTTGTCTGTCTAGTCTTGTCTGTCTAGTCTTGTCTGTCTAGTCTTTGTCTGTCTAGTCTTGTCTGTCTAGTCTTGTCTGTCTAGTCTTGTCTGTCTAGTCTTGTCTGTCTAGTCTTGTCTGTCTAAGTCTTGTCTGTCTAGTCTTGTCTGTCTAGTCTTGTCTGTCTAGTCTTGTCTGTCTAGTCTTGTCTGTCTAGTCTTGTCTGTCTAGTCTTGTCTGTCTAGTCTTGTCTGTCTAGTCTTGTCTGTCTAGTCTGTCTGTCTAGTCTTGTCTGTCTAGTCTTGTCTGTCTAGTCTTGTCTGTCTAGTCTTGTCTGTCTAGTCTAGTCTTGTCTGTCTAGTCTTGTCTGTCTAGTCTTGTCTGTCTAGTCTTGTCTGTCTAGTCTTGTCTGTCTAGTCTTGTCTGTCTAGTCTTGTCTGTCTAGTCTTGTCTGTCTAGTCTTTGTCTGTCTAGTCTTGTCTGTCTAGTCTTGTCTGTCTAGTCCTTGTCTGTCTAGTCTTGTCTGTCTAGTCTTGTCCTGTCTAGTCTTGTCTGTCTAGTCTTGTCTGTCTAGTCTTGTCTGTCTAGTCTTGTCTGTCTAGTCTTGTCTGTCTAGTCTTGTCTGTCTAGTCTTGTCTGTCTAGTCTTGTCTGTCTAGTCTTGTCTGTCTAGTCTTGTCTGTCTAGTCTTGTCTGTCTAGTCTTGTCTGTCTAGTCTTGTCTGTCTAGTCTTGTCTGTCTAGTCTTGCTGTCTAGTCTTGTCTGTCTAGTCTTGTCTGTCTAGTCTTGTCTGTCTAGTCTTGTCTGTCTAGTCTTGTCTGTCTAGTCTTGTCTGTCTAGTCTTGTCTGTCTAGTCTTGTCTGTCTAGTCTTGTCTGTCTAGTCTTGTCTGTCTAGTCTTGTCTGTCTAGTCTTGTCTGTCTAGTCTTGTCTGTCTAGTCTTGTCTGTCTAGTCTTGTCTGTCTAGTCTTGTCTGTCTAGTCTTGTCTGTCTAGTCTTGTCTGTCTAGTCTTGTCTGTCTAGTCTTGTCTGTCTAGTCTTGTCTGTCTAGTCTTGTCTGTCTAGTCTGTCTGTCTAGTCTTGTCTGTCTAGTCTTGTCTGTCTAGTCTTGTCTGTCTAGTCTTGTCTGTCTAGTCTTGTCTGTCTAGTCTTGTCTGTCTAGTCTTGTCTGTCTAGTCTTGTCTGTCTAGTCTTGTCTGTCTAGTCTTGTCTGTCTAGTCTTGTCTGTCCTAGTCTTGTCTGTCTAGTGTTTTCTAGTCTTGTCTGTCTAGTCTTGTCTGTCTAGTCTTGTCTGTCTTGTCTGTCTAGTCTTGTCTGTCTAGTCTTGTCTGTCTAGGTCTGTCTAGTCTTGTCTGTCTAGTCTTGTCTGTCTAGTCTTGTCTGTCTAGTCTTGTCCTGTCTAGTCTTGTCTGTCTAGTCTTGTCTGTCTAGTCTTGTCTGTCTAGTCTTGTCTGTCTAGTCTTGTCTGTCTAGTCTTGTCTGTCAGTCTTGTCTGTCTAGTCTTGTCTGTCTAGTCTTGTCTGTCTAGTCTTGTCTGTCTAGTCTTGTCTGTCTAGTCTTGTCTGTCCTTAGTCTTGTCTGTCTAGTCCTTGTCTGTCTAGTCTTGTCTGTCTAGTCTTGTCTGTCTAGTCTTGTCTGTCTAGTCTTGTCTGTCTAGTCTTGTCTGTCTAGTCTTGTCTGTCTAGTCTTGTCTGTCTAGTCTTGTCTGTCTAGTCTTGTCTGTCTAGTCTTGTCCTGTCTAGTCTTGTCTGTCTAGTCTTGTCTGTCTAGTCTTGTCTGTCTAGTCTTGTCTGTCTAGTCTTGTCTGTCTAGTCTTGTCTGTCTAGTCTTGTCTGTCTAGTCTTGTCTGTCTAGTCTTGTCTAGTCTGTCCTAGTCTTGTCTGTCTAGTCTTGTCTGTCTAGTCTTGTCTGTCTAGTCCTTGTCTGTCTAGTCTTGTCTGTCTAGTCTTGTCTGTCTAGTCTTGTCTGTCTAGTCTTGTCTGTCTAGTCTTGTCTGTCTAGTCTTGTCTGTCTAGTCTTGTCTGTCTAGTCTTGTCTGTCTAGTCTTGTCTGTCTAGTCTTGTCTGTCTAGTCTTGTCTGTCTAGTCTTGTCTGTCTAGTCTTGTCTGTCTAGTCTTGTCTGTCTAGTCTTGTCTGTCTAGTCTTGTCTGTCTAGTCTTGTCCCTGTCTAGTCTTGTCTGTCTAGTTCTGTCTAGTCTTGTCTGTCTAGTCTTGTCTGTCTAGTCTTGTCTGTCTAGTCTTGTCTGTCTAGTCTTGTCTGTAGCTTGTCTGTCTAGTCTTGTCTGTCTAGTCTTGTCTGTCTAGTCTTGTCTGTCTAGTCTTGTCTGTCTATCTTGTCTGTCTAGTCTTGTCTGTCTAGTCTTGTCTAGTCTGTCTAGTCTTGTCTTGTCTAGTCTTGTCTGTCTAGTCTTGTCTGTCTAGTCTTGTCTGTCTAGTCTTGTCTGTCTAGTCTTGTCTGTCTAGTCTTGTCTGTCTAGTCTTGTCTGTCTAGTCTTGTCTGTCTAGTCTTGTCTGTCTAGTCTTGTCTGTCTAGTCTTGTCTGTCTAGTCTTGTCTGTCTAGTCTTGTCTGTCTAGTCTTGTCTGTCTAGTCTTGTCTGTCTAGTCTTGTCTGTCTAGTCTTGTCTGTCTAGTCTTGTCTGTCTAGTCTTGTCTGTCTAGGTCTTGTCTGTCTAGTCTTGTCTGTCTAGTCCTTGTCTGTCTAGTCTTGTCTGTCTAGTCTTGTCTGTCTAGTCTTGTCTGTCTAGTCTTGTCTGTTAGTTGTCTGTCTAGTCTTGTCTGTCTAGGTCTTGGTCTGTCTAGTCTTGTCTGTCTAGTCTTGTCTGTCTAGTCTTGTCTGTCTAGTCTTGTCCTGTCTAGTCTTGTCTGTCTAGTCTTGTCTGTCTAGTCTTGTCTGTTTTGTCTGTCTAGTCTTGTCTGTCTAGTCTTGTCTGTCTAGTCTTGTCTGTCTAGTCTTGTCTGTCTAGTCTTGTCTGTCTAGTCTTGTCTGTCTAGTCTTGTCTGTCTAGTCTTGTCTGTCTAGTCTTGTCTGTCTAGTCTTGTCTGTCTAGTCTTGTCTGTCTAGTCTTGTCTGTCTAGTCTTGTCTGTCTAGTCTTGTCTGTCTAGTCTTGTCTGTCTAGTCTTGTCTGTCTAGTCTTGTCTGTCTAGTCTTGTCTGTCTAGTCTTGTCTGTCTAGTCTTGTCTGTCTAGTCTTGTCTGTCTAGTCTTGTCTGTCTAGTCTTGTCTGTCTAGTCTTGTCTGTCTAGTCTTGTCTGTCTAGTCTTGTCTGTCTAGTCTTGTCTGTCTAGTCTTGTCTGTCTAGTCTTGTCTGTCTAGTCTTGTCTGTCTAGTCTTGTCTGTCTAGTCTTGTCTGTCTAGTCTTGTCTGTCTAGTCTTGTCTGTCTAGTCTTGTCTGTCTAGTCTTGTCTGTCTAGTCTTGTCTGTCTAGTCTTGTCTGTCTAGTCTTGTCTGTCTAGTCTTGTCTGTCTAGTCTTGTCTGTCTAGTCTTGTCTGTCTAGTCTTGTCTGTCTAGTCTTGTCTGTCTAGTCTTGTCTGTCTAGTCTTGTCTGTCTAGTCTTGTCTGTCTAGTCTTGTCTGTCTAGTCTTGTCTGTCTAGTCTTGTCTGTCTAGTCTTGTCTGTCTAGTCTTGTCTGTCTAGTCTTGTCTGTCTAGTCTTGTCTGTCTAGTCTTGTCTGTCTAGTCTTGTCTGTCTAGTCTTGTCTGTCTAGTCTTGTCTGTCTAGTCTTGTCTGTCTAGTCTTGTCTGTCTAGTCTTGTCTGTCTAGTCTTGTCTGTCTAGTCTTGTCTGTCTAGTCTTGTCTGTCTAGTCTTGTCTGTCTAGTCTTGTCTGTCTAGTCTTGTCTGTCTAGTCTTGTCTGTCTAGTCTTGTCTGTCTAGTCTTGTCTGTCTAGTCTTGTCTGTCTAGTCTTGTCTGTCTAGTCTTGTCTGTCTAGTCTTGTCTGTCTAGTCTTGTCTGTCTAGTCTTGTCTGTCTAGTCTTGTCTGTCTAGTCTTGTCTGTCTAGTCTTGTCTGTCTAGTCTTGTCTGTCTAGTCTTGTCTGTCTAGTCTTGTCTGTCTAGTCTTGTCTGTCTAGTCTTGTCTGTCTAGTCTTGTCTGTCTAGTCTTGTCTGTCTAGTCTTGTCTGTCTAGTCTTGTCTGTCTAGTCTTGTCTGTCTAGTCTTGTCTGTCTAGTCTTGTCTGTCTAGTCTTGTCTGTCTAGTCTTGTCTGTCTAGTCTTGTCTGTCTAGTCTTGTCTGTCTAGTCTTGTCTGTCTAGTCTTGTCTGTCTAGTCTTGTCTGTCTAGTCTTGTCTGTCTAGTCTTGTCTGTCTAGTCTTGTCTGTCTAGTCTTGTCTGTCTAGTCTTGTCTGTCTAGTCTTGTCTGTCTAGTCTTGTCTGTCTAGTCTTGTCTGTCTAGTCTTGTCTGTCTAGTCTTGTCTGTCTAGTCTTGTCTGTCTAGTCTTGTCTGTCTAGTCTTGTCTGTCTAGTCTTGTCTGTCTAGTCTTGTCTGTCTAGTCTTGTCTGTCTAGTCTTGTCTGTCTAGTCTTGTCTGTCTAGTCTTGTCTGTCTAGTCTTGTCTGTCTAGTCTTGTCTGTCTAGTCTTGTCTGTCTAGTCTTGTCTGTCTAGTCTTGTCTGTCTAGTCTTGTCTGTCTAGTCTTGTCTGTCTAGTCTTGTCTGTCTAGTCTTGTCTGTCTAGTCTTGTCTGTCTAGTCTTGTCTGTCTAGTCTTGTCTGTCTAGTCTTGTCTGTCTAGTCTTGTCTGTCTAGTCTTGTCTGTCTAGTCTTGTCTGTCTAGTCTTGTCTGTCTAGTCTTGTCTGTCTAGTCTTGTCTGTCTAGTCTTGTCTGTCTAGTCTTGTCTGTCTAGTCTTGTCTGTCTAGTCTTGTCTGTCTAGTCTTGTCTGTCTAGTCTTGTCTGTCTAGTCTTGTCTGTCTAGTCTTGTCTGTCTAGTCTTGTCTGTCTAGTCTTGTCTGTCTAGTCTTGTCTGTCTAGTCTTGTCTGTCTAGTCTTGTCTGTCTAGTCTTGTCTGTCTAGTCTTGTCTGTCTAGTCTTGTCTGTCTAGTCTTGTCTGTCTAGTCTTGTCTGTCTAGTCTTGTCTGTCTAGTCTTGTCTGTCTAGTCTTGTCTGTCTAGTCTTGTCTGTCTAGTCTTGTCTGTCTAGTCTTGTCTGTCTAGTCTTGTCTGTCTAGTCTTGTCTGTCTAGTCTTGTCTGTCTAGTCTTGTCTGTCTAGTCTTGTCTGTCTAGTCTTGTCTGTCTAGTCTTGTCTGTCTAGTCTTGTCTGTCTAGTCTTGTCTGTCTAGTCTTGTCTGTCTAGTCTTGTCTGTCTAGTCTTGTCTGTCTAGTCTTGTCTGTCTAGTCTTGTCTGTCTAGTCTTGTCTGTCTAGTCTTGTCTGTCTAGTCTTGTCTGTCTAGTCTTGTCTGTCTAGTCTTGTCTGTCTAGTCTTGTCTGTCTAGTCTTGTCTGTCTAGTCTTGTCTGTCTAGTCTTGTCTGTCTAGTCTTGTCTGTCTAGTCTTGTCTGTCTAGTCTTGTCTGTCTAGTCTTGTCTGTCTAGTCTTGTCTGTCTAGTCTTGTCTGTCTAGTCTTGTCTGTCTAGTCTTGTCTGTCTAGTCTTGTCTGTCTAGTCTTGTCTGTCTAGTCTTGTCTGTCTAGTCTTGTCTGTCTAGTCTTGTCTGTCTAGTCTTGTCTGTCTAGTCTTGTCTGTCTAGTCTTGTCTGTCTAGTCTTGTCTGTCTAGTCTTGTCTGTCTAGTCTTGTCTGTCTAGTCTTGTCTGTCTAGTCTTGTCTGTCTAGTCTTGTCTGTCTAGTCTTGTCTGTCTAGTCTTGTCTGTCTAGTCTTGTCTGTCTAGTCTTGTCTGTCTAGTCTTGTCTGTCTAGTCTTGTCTGTCTAGTCTTGTCTGTCTAGTCTTGTCTGTCTAGTCTTGTCTGTCTAGTCTTGTCTGTCTAGTCTTGTCTGTCTAGTCTTGTCTGTCTAGTCTTGTCTGTCTAGTCTTGTCTGTCTAGTCTTGTCTGTCTAGTCTTGTCTGTCTAGTCTTGTCTGTCTAGTCTTGTCTGTCTAGTCTTGTCTGTCTAGTCTTGTCTGTCTAGTCTTGTCTGTCTAGTCTTGTCTGTCTAGTCTTGTCTGTCTAGTCTTGTCTGTCTAGTCTTGTCTGTCTAGTCTTGTCTGTCTAGTCTTGTCTGTCTAGTCTTGTCTGTCTAGTCTTGTCTGTCTAGTCTTGTCTGTCTAGTCTTCTCTGTCTAGTCTTGGCTGTCTAGTCTTGTCTGTCTAGTCTTGTCTATCTAGTCTTGTCTGTCTAGTCTTGTCTGTCTAGTCTTGTCTGTCTAGTCTTGTCTGTCGAGTCTTGTCTGTCTAGTCTTGTCTGTCTAGTCTTGTCTGTCTAGTCTTGGCTGTCTTGTCTGTCTAGTCTTGTCTGTCTAGTCTTGTCTGTCTAGTCTTGTCTGTCTAGTCTTGTCTGTCTAGTCTTGTCTGTCTAGTCTTGTCTGTCTAGTCTTGTCTGTCTAGTCTTGTCTGTCTAGTCTTGTCTGTCTAGTCTTGTCTGTCTAGTCTTGTCTGTATAGTCTTGCCTGTCTAGTCTTGTCAGTCTAGTCTTGTCTGTTTAGTCTTGTCTATCTAGTCTTGTCTGT